>CABFWB010001581.1:58249-90407 GCA_902151455.1 Timema bartmani
CCTTGAAGTGTAAAGAAGTACTTTACAGGGCATACTTTGTACCCATTATCACACATGCAGCAGAAACATGCACATTGAATGTAAGAGAGACAAGGAAAGTGGAGGTCGTGGGAATGAAGTTTGTGGTGAGGAGCATGTTAGCTGTCACAAGGAGAAACAAGATTAGGAATGAAGTTATCTGGGAAAGAGTGGGAATACAGGGAGTACATGAGATAGTAGAGGAAACAAGACTGAGATGGTATGGACATGTAATGAGACTGTAAAAAAGGAGGATGCCAAGAAAGAAATGTGAGTAGCTGATAACAGAAATTGTCTTAATTGAGATCAGAATAATGGAAGCAATTAAAGTAGGAATAATGGTGGGAGGAGAGAGGAAGATAAAGGAATGATATTAAATTGACCCGGCCACAGGCTGGAAACAGTTGAAGATATGACTATCCTTAACAAAGTGAAAGAGCTTGAAAGATTTAGAAAAGGACAGATATATTCTTCTATCTTTTGGGGTGTGGAAATGGGAGGCATATTTAGAACAAATTGAAGAGGAGACAAACATTATGTTTTGTAGTATTTTTTGCTTATGCAAATAATTAAATATAAAACACCATTTTCAAAAGAAAATAACAAATAAAAATAATTTCCATCAAAATTTTAATAAAATCAACTATTATATTAATTGTATTATATGGTATTAATTCAAAATTTTGTTACTTGATTTGAAAAAAAAAAGCTATTCGCACACACAACTCTATTTATTTTTTATTGTTTTTATTACCTTTAGCAATGTTTTATAGAACCGGGTCTTATTACTTTCTCCAGTTATATGCCTATGTACTAATTACTCTAGTGTTAGGAATGAGGAAGATTGAATTTAGAGGTGTACCAGCATTTGCGTGGATAGAGTGGGAAATCATTTAGGAAAAACCACCCTTAATACACCCGGCCAAACTTGAACTAAATATTCCCGTCATCAGTAGTCTAGTCTATTGGGAGAGTGGTGCCTTAGACCATGTAACCACCGAAGCGGGTTTTAATAATATTATAGCTTTAACAAGTCTTACCATATTAGTTTATAAATGAATATATTTTAAATCTAAGATTATTCTAAAGGGTAATTTTAGAATTTCCCCGTTCCCATCCCGAATCCCAATATTTTGACTAATTTCCCGTCTCGAAATAAAAAAGTAATTCCCGTTCATTCCCATAAATAAGCTTTGTGTCTGACCTCAAATAAATATATAAATAATATTGGCCTAAATTACTGTGGTTAACTATCACATTCATATATTACCATCTGTTTTCATTACAGTGATTCAAAGTGATGGATGTCAGCTGTTGGCGTAGGGATATATTAGGGACTACTTCTAGTAACATTTTGAGCTGTCATCCAAGTAAACTAAGGTCGTGAATGAATTATAAGAATTAAATACCCTATAAACAAATTAAGGTTATCATCATCATCATCAACTGTTTTCATTCTGCGGCTGGGTCAGTTTAGTTAAATGTCTCCAGCTTCCTCTATTCTTCCATCACTCTTCCTCTAATTTCTTCCCTTCTTCTCTCACTTGAACACTTTCTGTTATCTGCTCCTCCCATTTCCTTTTTGGCCTCCCTTGCAGTCTTTTTCCTACATACTTCATTTCCAACATTTTCTTTGGCATCCTCTCCCTCTCCATCCTCATGACACGCCCATACCATCTCAGTCTTTCTGTCTCTACTATCTGCTGTACTCCCTGTACCCCCACTCTTTCCCGGATAACTCCATTCCTAATCTTATGTCTCCTCGTGACATCTAACATGCTGAACATTATTCTTATTGGTTGCTTGATTTTGTCTGTGCAATGCAGGATTAAATTAAAGTTAACTTTGTTTTTGTTTCAGAACTAGCTCTCTTGTTTCACTAATTCCTGACTCGAAGATGCTCGTTCTCAGGATAGACAAATGGGGGTTGGATGATGCTCACAAAGATAAGCAGAACAAACTCTACAGTTCTGATTTTAAGGTATGTTCACCAATTCCTACCAATCTTTAAATTGATCAAACTTACTCTCTTTGAGCACTCACACACACAAGAGTTTACATAGGACATTATATAATTTAACACGTGAGTGGCTTCCCAAACTGCCTAAAGGCCCAAGTTTGACCTTGCGCTGTGGAGCTGCATGGTAGTGATTTCTCTATCAAGTCTCCTCTTGGATGGTTCTCAGCCGACTCTCCCACTCCATCTATTCTAGAGCATGGCTTTTCTTCAGCGTGAGGGATGCTCTGCTCCTACTCTCAAGACACCCAATCAATTTATTATGATCCTCTGGTTATTATTTGGAATTTACAAGAAAACAAGGTTTATTGGTGGCGCAATGCTTGCTCCTAAACAGGATATGATATGGCATGTAATGAGGATGTGAGGATATATTGACACTGAAGTATGTAGAGAAAAGACTGCAAGGGAGGCCAAGAAAAAGATGGGAGGAACAGATAACAGAAAGTGTTCAAGTGAGAGGAGAAGAATGGAAGAAATTAAAGTAGGAATAATGGTGAAAGGATAGAGAAAGATGGAGTCGTTTTACTAAACTGACCCAGCCACAAGCTGGAAACAGTTGCTGATGATGATGATCCATGTTGGATGTTATATATATCTTGGTTCCCCTACTATACACCGGCTCTGGCTATGCGAGGTTTCCCATGCACATCTTAAGTTGGGGTCAGTAGTCCTTAAGCCTGGAAACAACCTTGTTGACAAACTCGCTACTGTTATTGGATTGCAGGGTTGATGCTGCACCAAAAAGCATAACAAATCTTAAGATTGTAAGCTACCTTTTCATCCCTTTTTGTTTTGAAAGCTTTAAGCGCCACAAATTTAGTTAGATGATATTGGGATACTATTATAAATTTGTACTCATCATCGGGGTGGGTCTGGAAGTCAATTACATCTCATTGACAAGGCAAACTAAATTCTGAAGAAATTATTGGTTTGACCATAGCTCTTTTCTTAAAGTCCTTCTGCTTTTGCTGGCAAAGTTCACTCACCTGGATATACAGTTCAGTATCAAGGCGAGTAATATTCTTGTACTTGACCGACAGTTCTTTAATCATACATTCTCGCCCACCGTACCCGATCGATGTGTCTCGCTACTTCCTAAATTGACTGTGCGACCTTGTGTTTCTGTTCAATTACCATTATGTCATCTTTTTGTTTAACAACTAGTAATGACGAGGCCCTTTAAACAACTAACAAAAATATTTAAACCAGTTCGGCTTTGAGAATATTTCTTGTATTCGATTCAAGCTCGCTTTGAATTTTAAAAGCGGACTTGGCACACCTCTACCGAAAGGTATGGTTTTCATGTGTAATCCCAAATACTAGACTGAGAGGTCATTAATGTTAATAACAGCGGACAGACGGAACTTTGCGAGATCAAAACTCCTGTTTGGAAAGTGTGTGTAGCAAAAAATACCATGGATTGAAATAAACGGTGTATTTTGTTTCGAGACATGTTAGACCCTAGTGTAGATTAGTCACTACACAACTTCAAGCAAAGTCCGGTTGCTTTAACAAAACAACCCTGCCCTGTTATCCACACTTCAAAAGTGTAATTTACAACACCACAGTCATATTTTCATGGGAAGCCTGTTATTTGAAAACTGGACACTCTTGTTGTCACATTGGCGAGAGAAAATATTACAAAGTATTACATTCTAAGTTTGTTTAGTTGATAGTGTAAAGAGAAATTATACAGTAATTCTTAAGGAAGTATTATTGGCAGCTTTTGATAACATTTTAGATGAACTTAATAACAAATAAGTCACATAAAACATATTTCGAGAGTGACAAATTTAGTGGCTTTTAAATAATGTTCGTGTCCGAAAGTGGGCTTCATATGAACATCAGAGTTTAGTTGAGCCAATCCAAAGGAGAATGAACCACCTTCACCTTGGATTAGTTGGAACACAGGACATGGATATGGAGTGCACGAGTCATAACTGTGGATGAGACATGGATTCACCACTTTGAACAACAACAACAAAACAGCAATTTTTATAGTGGTGTCACACAACTCAGATTCTTTACCTAATGTGTAAGACAGGAAAGAGGGACAGACACATAGAATGAAACAAACAAAATATGGCTTTTACATTGAAAGAATACTGTTCACACTTTACATTGCTGCCACTGGACAAAGAGGTGATGGGAGTCTCTTGAAGAAAATCATTCGTAGCCGCCCAATCCCTCAACCTACGTTTCATTCTTTGAGAACTCATCAAGAGGAAGTGTGAACGGTCTAATGCAACTTTTTAAAAGAGTAAATAAAAAAAATGGGAGAAAATGAAATTGGTTAAGTACGATACAAGATGTAGAAGTAACGCTTAACTGAAAGGACACACACAGGAAATGGACATTGGATGTGAATATATAATATATCTATCAAAGAAAAGACACTTTTCACTTTGCTTTTCAGGAAAAAGTTCACCGGGGAAAGTGATGGGAATTGTCGTTTGTGACATGAAAGGTGCGATTTGGTTTGACGTTGTGGAATTCCACGGCACATGAAGCAAATTGGGTCAAAGTGAAAAGTGCAAAATATCTTCTCTTACATGATAATGCAAGATCAGATACCAATTTGCGAACAACAGAAGCCATCACAAAGCTGTGCCGAACTGTGTTGACCCAGTCACCATTCAGACCTGATTTGACATCACTGTATTTTCCTGTGTTTGCTCCAAAGAAGATCAGAAGTCATCACAAAGCTGTGCCGAACTGTGTTGACCCAGTCACCATTCAGACCTGATTTGACATCACCGTATTTTCCTGTGTTTGCTCCAAAAGAACAACGCTATTCACGGACAAAAGTATAATTTTCGGGACGAGGTTATTGGGTGGGTGGCGGGAGGTGTGACTGGCATACACCTTAAGAGATTTATTGACAAAAAATATAGTTCCTTTTAGGGATGGACGGGAATTACTTTTTTACTTTGGAATGGGACGGGAAATAAGTTAAAATATCTAGATTTGAGACAGGAACGGAAAATTTTTAAATCATGCTTTAGAATAATTTTAGATTAAAAATATATTGATCTATTAACTAATATGGTAAGATTTGTAAAAGTTATAATTTTGCTAAAACCCGCTTCAGTGGCCGCATGATCTAAACACTACTCTCGCAATAGACTAGACTGCCGATTACAGGGATATTCTAGTTCAATCCTGGCCAGGTGTACAAAGGGTGGTTTTTAAACAGTTTCTCACTATCCTAGCAAATTTGGGTGCACCTCTTCTAAATTCAATCTTCCTCATTTCTAACATACTAGAACTATTAGTACATAGGTGTATAGTATAACTGGAATAGGTAATAAGACGCGGTACTAAAAAAAATTGCAGCGACACCAAATGGGGCAAAACTGAGTGCTCTTAAGCTAAGCTTGTGTGAATCCATAATTTCCCATTTGGAAATGAATCTGAATGATGATGATGATGATGACTTAAGTGTTAAATTACTGGTCTGGGGCCTGGTTGCTAGGTTCATCCTCTCATTATTATTATTATTATTATTATTATTATTATTATTATTATTATTTCTGGATCACCAATAAAAAGTATTGTTTAAAAATGAGGTGGCCCAATGGCAAAATAATTTTATATTAAAGGAAATTGATAAAACTAAAGAAAAAGGAAAAATAAACTACTAAGAGTAAATTTGATGAAGAAAGCCCACCAAGGGAAAGAGGAAAAATGTGTGAAGAATCCAATGCACAAAGGTGACATCTTCCTTTCTTCTGTCTTCTATAGTAGAAGTAGTAACACACTCATTTTAACACAAATAGAATAATATTTCGGCATTGTTGCCTTTATCAAACACAAAGAAGAGAATACAAATAAACCAAACAATGGATTCTTTAAATTCAAAATGAAGTAATCCAGTGTTTGGTTTATTTGTACTCTCTTCTTTGTGTTTGATAAAAGCAACAATGCCGAAATATTGTTCTATTTTTGTTAAAATGTGTGTGACTACTTCTACTATAGAATACTGAAGAAAGGAAGATGATGTCACCTTTGTGCATTGGATACTTCACATATTGTTCCTCTTTCTCTAGGTGGACTTTCATCAAATTTACTCTTGTTAGTTTATTTTTCCCTTTACTATAGTTTCATCATTTTCTTTTATTATAAAACAAAAAGCAGTATTATAGTTCTAAAACAAATTTCACCTGGCGAATTTAAAAAAAAAAAATTTTTTTAATTTTGATTTGCCTTGAATTTGAAATTTTCTCGAATCCTCAAATCTCCAATATCCTTATACCCTGATTTGTTAAAATAAAATGGTAAAATGTTTTATTATATTTTAATAATGAATTACCCGCCTCAGTGGCGTAGTTAGCTAATGCCCTAGTTTTGTGTTAAGCTAGACTGCCGAGGACAGGGATATCGAGGTTCGAATTTCGATCGGGTGAACTGGGAGGAGAGGGGGTTCCTAAGTGATTTTCCACTCTCCTTCTACACAAATGCAGGTTCACTTCCTCTAAATTCACCCTTCTTAATTACTAACCAATTAACTTGATTAGTACTTAAGCGTGTAACCCGAATGTTATGTTGAGTTTCTATAGAAAGTTTGGTTATCAAAAGTTAAGACTTCTAGATTTGAATTTTGAATTACATTTTATTCTCATTGAACTGAATCTAAATCTGGAGTCTATTTGGATTTGAAATTTGTAAACCTCAAATATATTAAATTAGTATAGTAAAGTATAGTAAAGTATAGTAAAGTATAGTATAGCTCCAGTAATAGAGACATATGTCAATATTAGACTTTTTGTTCACTTAAACAGTCCTCAACACTCATTTATTTTAATAATAATCTAGAACAATTAAATCAAAAATACCAAGACTACATCTGTGCACAGTTTATTACACTCTATTTAGTGAAATGAGACTACTCCATAAAAATGTTTTTACATAATGGCGGCCCCTTGTGTATAGAAAAAATTGTGACCGTCAAAAAAATCGAATTTAAGATTTTGATGGCTATTGGCGTTTTATGAATCCCTGAAATTGAAAAAGGTAATTTAATGATGCCGTCTGTGTCTTGGCCTAGAGCCGAAACAATTTTATCGACTAGACTAAAACTTGGTATCCATGGTTTTCATAGGGTTCCCTCGAAGAATTTTTGGAAGATATATAACACTAAAATTAAGGTTATTTTACTAAAGGGCATAAAGATAAAAAATTCAATTTTCTTAAAATCGACTAAAAATTTTGATTAAAATGTGTATTTAGGCACTGTTTAACATTATAAACAAAATTACTTAAGAGTACTTTACACATGCGGATATTTCCAATTTTGAGCCTATCTTCGCAACTCTTTGAGATACAAAATAACTTATTATGGTAAAGTTTAGTGCCAATATTCTCTGAGCTATAGGAAAATACGAGTTCTGGAAATGGGGAGTTAGGTGACCGAAATGTTTGGGGTTTTTTTTCTGAATATGTTTTTGTAACGGTGCATATTATTTCATTTATACTCTTTGGTGGAATATGAGGCGCGTTTTTCCGTTGTGTTCCTGTAAAATATATATTATTTTGTTTCACATATCTTACAAGTTTAAGTTTGTCTCTTTGAAGGTAAAGGAGGTAGGAAGTATCTGTTGTCTCACAATATTTCATCAACTACATACAGTAGCTTAATACTTTAATACTTTTCATTGTGTTGTCAAACAGTTACTGATAAATTAATGTTTAAAATGATATAGAAAACAGAAAAATATTTAAAAAAAAGATTAATTGCATTGATTTGTTACTATTTAAAAAACCCACACCATTGTCATGTCACATAGATTCTTTAACTTCTTGATCAGCTTTATATTCTGAAAGCTTATTGGAGTATGTTTAGCAAAAAATATATATACTATACCTACAATTCTCCTGTGTGTGTAATTTAATTAATTGAAAAAAATTAAAATTAATGTGCAACCCATTTTGGTGGCTGCACTGTCTAAGGTGTCATACTTGCATTGGATTAAACTGCCGATGACGGAGATTGGGGTTCAAATCCCAGTCATGTAAATGGCTTTATACTCTCCCTCCATGCAAATGTGAATGTGCTTCTTCTAAATTCACCCTTTCTCATCCCTAAAACATTAGCTTAATCACTATATTATATGTGTATAACTAACACATATAATAAGACACACTCCTAAAAAAATGTGTGACTTCTTTTATTTAAATAGCTGTAGTGTGTAACACAATAATTAATTTTCCATTTTTCGCTATAAATTTATTGACCTGAGTGGTAAATCATATGTTTACAGAAATACGCTTCATATTCTGATTAATCATGAGTATTACTCTTTTCCAGGGCTCAGACACTTACTTCATATCTTTGAAATTCCTTTACTTTCAAATTTAATCTGTGATTTGTCAATGTTTACTAGCCCATTTGTTTTTTAGTAAGGTATATGCTTTTAATTATCATAGTAACATATTTTATTGATTAACTTCTTGTAAATGTATATATCAGGTGTTAAATCTGGTCACCTTTTAATCTATTGCCACTATTTTAGTATTTTGATGGCTCTTTGGTTATGACTGGTAAACACTTTGCCACAGTAAATGTAAACACACAACATTTGTAAAACTGTGTTTAGGTGAGTGTGTTCCTGCACCGTGTATCTAGTGAGCATGCGGTGCTGCCCCCTGGGGGCCAGGACTGGCAGTGCTCTAGACAGTTCCAGGACACAACTCCTAGTGAGTCCTCGGAGGCTGAGTCTACAGAGTCTGACGAGGAGGAAGACGGCTGGGAGTCCGGTGAGTTGAACTAAAGTTATGTTCTATTGACTCAGGTTACAATATCGGTGTTTCTGCTTCTTTGTTTCATTTGACTAGTACAATTGTCAGTATTTAGTATAAGGAGGGGGGGTAGCTGTTGAAATTGTAGTAGGAAAATAGCTTGTAGGTAGTTTAGTGGTGTTTTAAATGTTGCAGCCATTAGTGCTTAAAACCTCACATGATAGTTCATTTTGAAACACTGGTGAACAGCTGTCGTACAGACCTCAAACATGATAGTTCATTTTGAAACACTGGTGAACAGCTGTCGTACATACCTCAAACATGATAGTTCATTTTGAAACACTGGTGAACAGCTGTCGTACATACCTCAAACATGATAGTTCATTTTGAAACACTGGTGAACAGCTACCATACAAACCCAAACCATGATAGTTCATTTTGAAACACTGGTGAACAGCTGTCGTACATACCTAAACCATAATACCGCCATAGTTAGCTCAGTATCAGCGTCGCTGACTGATCTGAAAGCACTGGTTTCCATCCTCTTTCCAGGCATATTCTGTTTCATTTTCTCTTCCTTACCCTTATCATAAAATCATATTAAGTAACTAGACCGACACATTGATTCGTCAGGCGTCAGCTCCCAACTGTGCATTCTATATTTTATATAAATGTAAATTGGATGTGAATATGTAACACATATTTATAAGGAAAACCTCTTTTTGCTTTATGATGTACATTTTGTACCTCCTACCAAACATCACATAAAAGTAAATTGTGTTTGATAAAGGCAACAATGCCGAAATATTATTCTATTTGTGTTAAAATGAGTGTGTTACTACTTCTACTATAGAAGACTGAAGAAAGATGTCACCTTTGTGCATTGGATTCTTCACACATTTTTCCTCTTTCCCTAGGTGGGCTTTCTTCATCAAATTTACTCTTAGTAGTTTATTTTTTCATTTTCTCTAGTTTTATCAATTTCCATTATCATAAAATAAATGTAAATTAAAAATTCAATCAATCTGAGTAGAAAAATATACAATGGATGCTGGGTAATTCGAACTTGAAGGGACCAGGAAAAAATTTGAATCATTCAAAAATTTGAACCAAATAAGTTTATTAAAAGGAATTGAAAAGAAATACAGTTAAGTCTACTTCTTTTATCACCGCTACTTTTTCGGCTAAAGTTAATGATTTATAGGACTGTGGCTTGGACAGCGACATCAGGATACACACACAAACACTACTGTACATTATGTACTAAACAAAAACTAAACAACAAAACAAAATAAACTCGCAAGTTACAAGAATATCGCTTCAACCGAATCACTAAGAATAACGCACATAACTGCTCGAGAGGTTCGACCTTGACTAACTGAGTCCAGAACTGTAAATGTAAACAATACATATGGGGGTGTGAGGGAGGGTACTGACCACATTCCAACATTCCCTCCCTTGTTTCAACACGGTGCCGCAACTAGAAGTAGGAAAATAATACTCTATATCACATTACAAATTACGAAGAGTTTTAATTAATCAAAACAAAATTTGAATTATCGACGATTTTGAATTAGGGAAGTTCGACTTAGTCAGGTTACACTTTATATATAAATATATACCTATTGTAATTTCAATGTCAAATTAAAAATCTCCTCCCTTTGAAAATTTTTGAAACTATACTTTTAAAGCACATCCTTGGTGTATATGTTTACATTTATATATATATGTTTACATATACATATATGTATATGTATATGTTTAAAGCACATCCTTGGTGTATATGTTTACATTTATATATATATGTTTACATATACATATATATATAAATGTAAACATATACACCAAGGATGTGCTTTAAAAGTATAGTTTCAAAAATTTTCAAAGGGGTGTATATGCTTACATATATATATAAATATATATGTGTATATATGTATATATATATATGTGTGTGTATATATGTATATATGTATATGTATATGTATATATATATATATATATTGTGTTAAAATAATTTTAAAATAAATGGTAATTGAACAGTGTACAAAGTAACTCTCAAGATTGTCCCCTTATTTAAAAAAAATACCCTAGAACTGAAGTCTCTCCACTATCATTATTAACATTATTACTTTGATTGTTCTATGGTAGAAACTATAGTATCTTTTTCTTCATTCATAGAAATAGTCTCTGTAAGGTATAGTAGTCATACAGTAAAAAACTGATGTTTTTGGTAGCTTAGCGCTTAAAAAGTAAATTAAAATGTATATTTACTTATAAAATAAACTATGACTGTATTAAAAAAAAAATTATGAATGTATTTTAAAGAAGGTACAGGAAAATTAAATGCTTCAAAAAGTGAAAAGAGGTTTTACTAAAAGAGATATTAGAAATGGTGAAGCATTTTTTGCATTATTTAATTTTCATATATTAAAAGAATTGTAAACACAAAAGTCAACAACAAATTTGAGAAAACTCTCCATGGCATATTTGACATTCTAAATATGTAAGTAAAAAGTGGCAGTTGCCTATAATTACAGACACTCTTAAAATAAAATCTAGTGATAAACTAAAACTAGGAAACATTGCCTTTCTTTTTTCTATAAATAAGAGTGGTTATTCAAAACCTAGATCGTGCATCAGTTGAATGTCCAAGAGCATTAGTTACCTCACAATAAACTAGACTGACAGTGGACAGAGTATCGAGGTTTGAATCTCTGTGAGGTTGACAAAGGGGTTTTTACTAAATTGTTTCTCACTCTCCCTTCATGCCAATGTAGGCACATTTCCTATAACTTCTACCTTCCTCATCCCTAGTACATTACTTTAACTAATATATAAACATATAACCCAAACGAGTAGTAAGATGTAGAGGGAGAGAACCTAGATATTGAGATTGGCAAATTTGGCCATGTGAAGGTACTGGATTCTGTTCTTTTGGAAGCATTGAATATGTTTAGGGCCGATGATGTGTGTTTTTGAGAGACGCATAAGATAAGTGAAATTCATTAGTTTGGGTATCTCTTTACTAATATTAATGTCTTCTTTTTTTTATGGTGGAAGAGGTTCAGACGAATAATTTAAAGGCTAATAATTTCTTATCATAATAATACATACACCAATAAATTGTGTGTGTTTAACTTTCACTTGTAACCTTGTCTTATGTTACTGCATACAGACTATTAACAAAGCATTTGCTTGAGTAGACCTTGATATTCTAAATGATGTATAGTTTGTTATTGTATTTCAAATCTACACAATATACATGGCAGGAGGTGCATGAACTATGCTCATCTTTTTATTGTTTATATTCGTATTGTGTTGGTTTCATTTTATGTGTCTCTCTCTCTCTCTCTTTCCTGCACCTTCTTGCACATGTAACAAAAGGTGAAAAGGGGCTTTCCTTTAAGAGATACAAAGTTTATGGTTTAGTTAAAGCTTTCAAAGTGTGAAAAGGATGTGTATTGAAAGTTTTTCTAATCGTGTGGACAGATTTCATGAGGTTATTTCACGATACAAAAAGAGAATACGCAATCGTTGTAGGAGTTATTTCCGCTGTTGCTTACAATCAAACACAATACGTACAGTAAAAACTGTCACTTTTAACACATTTCATTCAATCGAGGAATTGATATTCTCATCACTATAGAGTTTTGTCAGAAGAGGTCACTGTATAAACATTGTTTTCATTTGTGCTAGTAGTCAGGGGAATAAGGGAGTAACGGTAACTTGAGTATTAAAGGTAATAGGGGTAGTAATGTTACAGGGTATCCAGCAACCTGGAAAATGGGCAAGTCAGGGAAAAGTCGTGTAATTTTATCACATTTCAGGAATTTTTACACATTCACTAAAAAAGACCTAACAGTGAAAATTACATTTATCTTCCGGTTAATACACACTGTGAATCTATTTTAATATTTGACTCACTTGAGCTTACTAATCTTGATTCTCAAAGCCAACATGTGAGTTTGATGTCATTTCTCCCCTCTCTACCACACGTCTTTAGCCGAAGTTGAGTCATGGTCATGCACATGTGTGTCACTTGGATTACATTAGAGGATGAACAAACTATAAAGAATGTCTCTAACAACAATTTTAAACTGTGTTGGTGTAAGGTGATATTTTAATGGATCAATAGACCCGTTTTGGTGTTCAAGTGGTCTAATGCGTGTTGGGACTAGACTACCGAAGACGAGATAGGAGTTCGATCTCGGTTGGGTGCACTGAGGGGGTTTTTACTAAATGGTTTTCCATTCTTCCTCTGTGCAAATGCAGGTTCATCTCATCTAAATTAAACCTTCCTAATATCTAACTCATTAGTATAAATAGTACATAGGTGTATAATCCGAATGGGTAGTAAGACGCGGTGCTAAAAGAAAATGTCACAATATAATCTCACTAAAATCTAACTTGGCCAGCAATACCCATTAGCTCAATGCTTTAGCAGGCTGAAATCCTTTGACCTTTTCATAGCGTGACAATTTCAAATAGTGTGTGTGTTTGTGTTAAAAAATACTGTCACATTAAGTTGGGGTCGTAATGAAATAATGTTTGTAAAATATGTCTGGGAAAAGTTGTAAATTGGCTCTGGAAAACCTCGAAAAGTAAGGGAATTTCAAAATATAGTTTGGCTGGACACCCAGAATAAGACTAGTAAGAGTAATAAAACTAATAAGGGTAGAAGAGACAGCAAAAATTCCACTTATTTTTATTCAAAACCTAACTATTTGGAATATTCCCTGCTAAATGAATCTTAGTTCAAACATTTTTTTAATTGTTTTATGTTGCAAAAAATAGAAATATATTGTTCATGTGAACATCAATTTCTAATGCCCATGACAGCGCAGAATGACAATAACTAAACATGACAATGTACTTTCATTAGTGAAGCTATGTATTTGTAAAAACAATTTTTTATTTTTAAAAAAACCTGACAATTATTTGAAGCAAAGTTGTTGTTTTTGAAGAAGATAAACACACACCTAAAGGGCAGTAATGGATGAAATTCATTCAGGCAATTGAAATAGTTGAGACAAACCCACAATGTAGCCACCCAAACTTAACAACTTTGGATATTTTTCTTTTGGGGTCATCTAAAAGGAGAAGTTTTTTTATGGTTCAGCAAACTCACAAAACATCATTTTCTAAGCATTTGCATAAATCCTCGCCTTTGTTATCAGAAGGCTCAAAGCATTTTCACTGTCAGTGGGCACAAATTTGAAAACTTATTTTAATTTAAAACAAACAGAAAACAAAGATGCATTAATTTTTCATAAATTATTTTAGTAATTATCATAATTTTAAACACATTTTAAATGTGCTGTTTATATTTTGAACATTGAAATACACACGTGAACTTGGTTTGCATGGAAAGCCATTATTAAACTGCAATATCACAACTAGGCTTTTAGTGGTTGTTAAATTTCTCCTAAGCTCCAATAATATCAGAGAGTAAAATTTCCTTGGTTTGTTAAACAACGACAACAGACCTTGATATTTTGAAGTGAAAAAAATCTTTCACAACTATAAATATCACTTATCTTATGCGCTACTTGAAACCATGTCTGTATCTGTAAATTTAAATATTATTTTCTTAACTCTCAAACAACTTTGATATAACTACATACAGTTCTCATAGATACAATATTTGTTAAGTATTATCCAAGGGTGTTATTTTAGGCCACATTAAGGTTTTATAAATGATGTTTTTGGTAATACAAACTGTGGCCACTTTTGAGGAAATAATGGGGATTTCACATTAACTGTGTCACATGAGTGGTTCGTTCAAAATTATATAAACCACACAAACGAGTGTTCTCATTGTGCATTCTACTGTATACATACACACCCTGTATCTTACTGCCCAAACAGGGTATCCGCCTCTTAAAATAAGCCATTACATTTATCTTTATGTTGTAGCCCAAACAAGAAATTGTTTTCCTTCTTTTACGCTGTAAATCAAAAGTAAAGGACAAATATTAATGTTGGTTAGATTTGACCTCCAAAGAGGTTTCTGGTACAATCACTTTGTTGTCAAATGTAAACAACTTCAGGATGAGACATCTTGTAGATATATTTATGTGGTGTTTACTACCATTATCTACATAAATTAAGGATATTTTAAGTATTTGGTTTATAAAGTTGTAGGTTAATTTGTTCAAAATACATTTCTGTCCCTTCAACTTTGTAAATCAACTATTAATTGGTAGCATTTCACCATTATAAGATTACTAAAATGTGTCCTTGCCTTGGACGCATCAGGGGCTAATTTAGAGAAACGTTACAAACAATTGTTTTATTTCAACCTTGAAACTTTTCGTGTTTTCTTAGCCACAATGCCAACACAGACTATATTACAAAGACAATTAATAAAATAGGTGTAACACTACAAGTCCTTTTCTGGTATTTTTTAAAGGTACCAACCCTTGTAAAACATAATTATTTTCGACTACAACACATAGCATAGGTGTATAGAACTTCCAAAAATAGGGAATTGGGGTTATAAGTTTATTTAATTTAAAGGAAACAAAATAGATTTTAATAGTAATACAAATACGTGTAAATCTAGGTAGTTCCCTCTGAATCACATCAAGTTATTTGAAAACATTCTCAAAGGTGAAACAATATTCAAATTTTATTAAATATAATACTTGGGTAATTCTCATGACTTGTTGTGAATGCTACATTACTAATTAGAAAGACTTTACTTTATTTAGCTAAAGCTACTAACTAGCATATCTTGCTCATGACAATGTTAAAATATTCATAAAATAATGTAAAATTTGTATAAAAATAATTAATTGAGGGAAGTAAATGTTTGAAAGGTTGTAAATAATAAATAATTGTAATAGTAAATGTCAACAATATTTGACCAATTTCTATAGTTAAATAGTTGCTAAAGAAGTATGTTCACTTCAGAACAAGAGGTGACTTGGTTAAAAGTTTGCTGGAAAAGCTACAGAAATTGTTTATAGAAACACACGCAAAATGTTCGCAAGATATATTTTCCTGTGTGGATTTAAATACCCAACTATAAGTCCATATTTAAAATTGAATGGCATTAGCTTAGCATAATATTTAAGAAAAAATGTAATTACAGTTGTCCAAACAAGAAATAATAATTAATGAATAAAAGAAAAAAATATTTTAGAAATAACATTCCATAAGAAAAAACTCATTTGAAAAACATTACGGTACTAAGAATATAATAATAACACAACCATAAAACTTTGTGCAGCCTACCAAACAAAAACTAGGTACAGTTTAGTAAAAAAAAGTCTATACATCTATTTTTTACTAACACACAAACACACTAGTTTGCTTATAAAAAGGAAAATTCAAAATTTACTAACAAAGGTGAGAGGAAGAAATAAATCACATTCTTTTTTTCAATCTTTGTATATTAGTTATCATGAGTACTGTGATGTGTTAACCAGACATTTTTATAATAGCTCTTTTTACTCCCCCAAGAGTTCCCTTTCTTTGTAATAAAAAATGTATACCTTTTTTTTTTTTGCTTTAATTGCAATATATTTTGTGGGTATGTGAAACAAAAAAATATTATAAACTTGTATTTGATATCCTTTTGAAATATTTTTTGGAATAATTATTCCTGCCCGTATTTCAAGAAATGATCATGTTTGTATATGAAGCCATCCTTATTAATAATAAATGTGTGTAATTGATTTATTTGGTTAAAATGTAACTATTTAATTATATCTAATAGAGTATATAGTGTGGTCTTGCTAGTCCGGAAGATGTGGTGATCTTAACCTCTGCCACTCGTGCTCACAATGATGTTTTTTTACTTGTATTAATGTATCAATCTTCCTTTGAGGTTTGTCTTGATTGTCTGATAGTGTTTTTACATAAATTTACTGCACAATGCTCGCAAACAAAAGAAAACATGTTAAGCCTAAAACAGAAATGTGGGATTTTAGATAGACATATGAGCAGGTGTACCATTTTTAATATAAATAAAAATGCTGCAAAGAAAAGGGAATATGTTTCAAAGTGAAATTAATAAAACATATAAGATTAAATTTATAAATAATAATATTAAATATATATTAGGAGTCTGTGAGTTTAGTTTATTTTTCATTCGATTTGAGTATTTTAAAAAGCTGTTGAATTCAAGTATATTCATAATTTTAAAATGTTAAGAGTAGGCCTATATTTTGTCTTAAAAATAAAATAGTATTAAAAAAATTTAAATGTCACCAGTCATAACAAATTTAAAATGTAAATCCCACATGTTCTTAAAATAAAAATGACACATATTCTTATAAATAGTAAATACTTTTGAAAAAAAAAGTTTAAAAAATGGAAATATTGGTTTCTAAATTAGAAAAAAAAACACTTTAAAAATAAGAGCAACACTCATATCTTTAAATATAATAGAAATAGAATGATAAAGATGACAATAAATGCAGCGGGAAAAAGTTGGAGGTGATACAAGTTTATGCGCCACAAGTGGGGTGCCCAGAAGAAGAAAAGGACAAGTTTGAGGAAGATCTAGAAAGGCATGGGAAACAAGTGTCTGATAGTAATGGGGGCTCTTAACGGGTTTGAGGAGGTGTTAGGGAAGGAAGGATGGGGAGAGAGAAACGAGGAAGGTACAAGGTTGTTGGAGCTATGTGCAAGAAATAAAATGAAAGTGGCAAACAGCTGGAATAAGAAGGAAAGAGAAAGGCACTAGATACAGTTGGGATGGGGAGCAAAAGTCGGTGATAGACTCCTTTTTCACAGATGAAGAAATGAATAGGCAGACTGTAAACAACAAGGTAACACCAAGTGTGTCCTTAGATAGTGACCTCAGGTTGTTGGTGGCAGACATAAGCGGATGGGAGTGTGGTAGTAAGAGGCTAAAAAATGAAGAGGAAAGAGAGCTGTACTTAAGAAAGGCAAGAAGCTTAATTATCGAGGATGGGTTGTAAAGTGTAGAGGTTCAATGGGAAAGGTTTAACAACAGTTTGATTGGAAAAGAAGAGGAGGTATGTGGGAGGACAAGTAATAAGAGGAAGTGGAAGGAGACACCCTATTAGAACAACAGGGTGAAAGAATCAGTGGAGAAGAGCATTTAAAAGGAGGAATCAGGGGACGAATGAATATAAGGCGAAGAAGAAAAGAGTGAAGGTAGTTGTACAAGAAGCCAGGAAGGATTGGATGCAAAAATATCAGAAATACTGGAACCAGACATCGAAGGAAGTAGGTGGTTTTATATAGCCAAGTAAGAATCAGGATAGAGAAAAGAAAAGTTATAATGATGGATGAAGAGGGAAGAACGGTAAAGACAGGAGAGAAAGAAAAGGAACTAACTATAGATGAGATATTTTGAGAAGTTGATCACTCTGGAAGAAGAAAGGGATGAGAGGGAAACAGAGGATCAGGAATAAATAGCAGAAGAGGAAAGAGGTTCCACATGGAAAGAGGTGGAGGACACACTAAAGAGGATGAAACAAGGAAAAGCACTGGGTGTGGACAAACTCACTGTGGAAAGGATAAGGGTTATAAAGGAAGTAGATATACAATGTCTATACAGGGTGCTGAGAGTGATTTGAAAGGAGGTACCGGGAGTTTTAATACCTATTTTCAAGAAGAGAGGCAGGAAGAGGTGTACAAATTATAGGGGGATAATGCTGATGTGCCACTGTACAAACATATATGAGAAGATACTGGAAAAGAGAATAAGGACTAAAATGTAAGGAATGTGGAGATAGATACAGAATGGATTTAGGGAACAGAGGTCTACAATAGACTAAATCTTTGCCTTATGACAGCTGATCGATAGCAGGTATGAATATTGGAAGGACTTGGGTAATGGTATGTATGGATGTGGAGAAGGCATATGATAGTGTGGATATAAATAAAGTTTGGAAAGTGATGGAGGAGGACAAAGTGGAAAGAGGAGTTGTAATGAGAGTGAAAAGCATGTTTGGGGATAGCGGGAGTTAAGATGGAGAGTCGCAGGACAGGGTGGTTCCAAATAAAAAACTGTAGTGAAGCAGAGGAGTGCCCTCTCACCATTTATATTTGTAATGGTAATGGAAATGGTTAAAAGACAAAGTGACAGGAAAACTCTGGGAGGAAAGAATGAAAGCCATGATGTTTACTGATTACTTGATGGTATGGGGGGAGAAGGAAGAAGTACAGGAACAACTACAAGAATGGGATGAGGATGTGAAAGATGGATTGAAATTTAGCATGTCAAAGTGTGAAGTGATGGTAATGACAAGGAAGAGGATAAGGCCTAGTAAAGCTTTAAGGTTGGTTGGAGTAGAGGTAGGAAAAGTACAGAAAGTAAAATATCTTGGAAGCGTGATTGTGGAGAAAGGTGGAAGTAGGGAGGATTTAATGAGAAGAAGACAGCAGAGAGATTTGTTCTATAGATATGTAAGAGACCTGATATTGAGAAGAGAAGTGTAAGGAAGTGTTAGGCAGGGCGTACTTTGTACCTGTAGTCACATATGTAATAGAAGAAACATGCACACAGAATGTAAGAGGGAGTGAGGGACACAGAGTACATGAGATAGTAGAGGAAACAATACTGAGATGGTATGGACCATGTGATGAGGACAGAAAAAGAGAGGTTGCCAAAGAAAATGTTGGAAATTAAGGATATAGGAAAAAGACCGCAACAAAGGTCATAAAGAGATGGGAGGAGCAGATAACAGTAAGTGTGCATGTGAAAGGAGAAGAATGGAAGAAATTAAGAGGGAAAATGATGAAAGGACATAGGAAGATGGAGTCATTTTACTAATCTGACCCAGCCAGAGACTGGAAACAGTTGATGATGAGGATTATTCCTTAAGTAATTAAAATTACACTAACAATTACAATAAAGTTCATCAACTTCATGTTTTAATGAGGTAATATTTCACAATAATAAGCCTCCGTAACTTTAACTATACTATTAAGAAAATGTAATAGTCATAAGCATTTAGAAATTTGAAATGTTTCATATTTTGTTAATTAGTTCTTAAAGTAATTATCACACCTTATCACTTCTTTTGTTCCAATTCCATTCCCCAATGTGTAGCTATGTAGGGGCCTATATGAGCTCTTACTGGAAATTATCTTATTACAATATTAATTATTTCAATTCAATTTTTAATGCTTATAAAAGTTGAGGTTCATACTTTAAAATGTTAAATAAGAGGTTTAAAACAATATTTCTAACAGACAATATGAAATAGTAAAAAAAAATTGTTATCTAAATCTAATAAGTTTGGTCAAATATTTAATGCAATGTTGATCAACACTGATTTTAGACAGGCCAACCAACATAATTCAATGATTAGATGCTAGTTTTTAGTTGAACATATTAATTCAATTTTTAAAGGCCTAAATTAAAAAAACAATATGTGTTCTCAATTTTATTTTTTTAAACTGAAATTATAATTTTAGAAGGGTCTATAAAAAAAATAGTAAAAACAATGTAATTACTGATTAATTTAGCTATTTTCATTTTAATTTCCTTGTCATGGCAATGAAACTTCAATCAAGGATAATAATTCAAAATTAATGAGAATATTGAATTTGTTTACTGGTCAAAAGTGGTTTTAGAGCTCTATTAAATTATTAATGAGAGATTTTATATTAATTTAACAATTTGGTAAGTTACCAAATGATTTAGAAGTGAAACTGCTAATACCATCTTAATTAAAAAGTCTTTACTTATCATTGTGTTTAAAAAATGAATTTTTATAAACATCAAAAGGAATCTCAAAAATTACGAGCCTACAAAAGTTTCGATCTTGATCCCTGTGCTTTGTTTATGAGCTCGGCTTAAAGCTAGAAATTTGAGTACTCGCAAACCTTGACATATATATAATATATATATAACTTATTATAATCATCCTTGATAATTTAAACAATTTAATAGTTCTAACGTCCTTGACAATTTCAGGTTCGGTTTAGCCACACCTTGCTGTAATAAGTTTACAGGTACCTTTAGTGCTTATTTTATTAGTTGGGGTGTATTTAATGTTTGAGGAACCAAACAAACAAACAATATTTTGGTTGGACATTAGTAAAAAAGATAATTTTAGTTTCTATATACAATTCCGGAATGTTATCTTTGGGAGTAAATATGATATTACTCATCACAGCATTCTCGAATCAGATAAATATATAGCAACAACAACATGATTTTTTATTAATAATTTAAATCCAAAGCTATCAATTTTAATGTTTATTCCAACACGCTATCAACAGGGCAGTTGTGGCAACACTGATATGTGTACATTTTGTTTCTCTCCTTGACATGCTGGTCTCAGGAGATTCTGCTGAGCGCATGGTTGGTCGGTATCGCCTGCTCTCAAATCCTCCCGACAGTTGGCAAGCCTTTCCATCGTGATGCTAATGTGATTGTCTTTTGTTTTGCTTTGAGTCTCAAAATACAATTAGTCTAGTTTTAGTTGGCCTGATGAAGCAACCAAATGTTAGTTGAATGCTTGTAATTAATAACAATTCTTACCTTACCTTACCTTGCTTTGCTTTGTGTATGTTTGTATTCTTAGCTGAGTCATTAAAGTCATTCCACTTACTCCTATGTTCATATGTAACCATTTATTTGGTTTTACAATGCCTATTATAACTATAGGTAAGGATAAACAAACTTCATAGCTTTCATAATATACAGCTTCTAAATTGCTTAAACTATTGTTTGCATTTCATTACTACATGCATTAAATCCTCACTAATCTGGATTAATTTAGGCGGAGGGGTCATCCATATTAAGCGAAAATCTGGATTAATGAAGCAAAAGATAGCGCTAAAAGACTTAGAATACATATAAATGGAAAATTTAATAATATAGGTAGTGCTGATGAAAATAAATAAAAAAACTATTACTTCAAAGTCTTAATTTTTTTTAATATAAAAAAATACATTTATTAATTGAAAGTAGATTGTATGAGGGCTGTTTGGAAAGAAAGGACCGATTGCTATTAAAAACCAAAAATAAATATTTTCAAATTTGCGTTGCTGCCAAAATTAGTCTATGAGCCTGGGCTATTGTCTCACATATACATCACAAGAATACAGACATCTGTTGCTTGGCACTAGCTTCTGTATACCATGTTATAGAAGCTTACTAGCTGTCAGTTCAGTCAGTCCCAAACAACGTTTTTTAGTTTGTTGTTGGCCAAGAAACCTATTCAAGTGCAAAAACAATTGGTAGTGACTTGGTACAAGGTCCTGGTAGTAGGACGAATGATCAAAAACTTCCCAACCAAACTCCTCAAGCATACTGCCAGTGTGAGGTGTGGTGTGCATGCAGGAGAACACCGCCAGATGACAACACACCACACATTTTGTTCTGAATGGCACGCCTAATTTGTTTTAAAGGTATGGCAGTACATTTCATGGTTGAGTGTTGTTCTTGGCTCCATAAATTGAAGAAAAAGCACTCCCTTTCAATCCCATAGCAAAGCTGCCACCCCCTTTCTGTTTGAAAACATATGCTTTAATTTTCTTTGGCTTTGGCAAACCTGTGTACATCCGTTGTATGGATTGTTGCTTTGTTTTGACATTGAACATGTCATCATGTCAACATGTCATCATGTGGTGTTCAAGGAATGTCAGGGCTAATGCCATTCATTGCTTCAGGTGAGTGTCCATTAACATTTATGACACCCATTGAGTACAAACTTTATGATACTGAATCTTCTCAATAACGACCTCATACAAAACACTTCATGAATCTTCTCAATAACGACCTCATACAAAACACTTATTGAATCTTCTCAATAACGACCTCATACAAAACACTTCATGAATCTTCTCAATAATGACCTCATACAAAACACTTCATGAATCTTCTCAATAACGACCTCATACAAAACACTTCATGAATCTTCTCAATAACGACCTCATACAAAACACTTCATGAATCTTCTCAATAACAACCTCATACAAAACACTTTATGAATCTTCTCAATAACGACCTCATACAAAACACTTCATGAAATCTGGAGAAAATATAATGAAAGTGTAGAAAGCATGAGAAGTTGGTTTTTCACTGATCTTCTTGTCTGCACATTTATCCAAGTCTGGAGGCACAACGGAAGACTGGCCACTCTGTTCCTGGTCATCAACTTTTGTTCAGCCATCTTTAAATTCATAACTCCATTTCCTAACCTTACCTTCACTCATTACAGTAAAGACATAAACTTGACAAAGCTAGCGACAAATTTCTGTCACACTTGTGTTTTTTGCGTGATTTTTATTATAACGGCACAGACTTCCAACTTTTTATTGTATTGTTCATTTTAAAGTGCTTGTACTCGACCATAAGCAATCACAGAGCTTTGATAACTTGGGTGTTTCATTATGAATCACTATCGACCTACGCATATGCCAACATGGCCGTTCCCGTATCACTGCTGCCATGATCATTCGCCACTTACTTTCCGAACACCCCTCGTACACTCATTTTTGAACTAAATAATGCAGGCATGGAAAAACTTTTAA
Organism: Timema bartmani; assembly: GCA_902151455.1. Classification (NCBI taxonomy): domain Eukaryota; kingdom Metazoa; phylum Arthropoda; class Insecta; order Phasmatodea; family Timematidae; genus Timema; species Timema bartmani. Next base: position 81,498 of record CABFWB010001581.1, read on the forward strand.
GTTTTATTTGAGCAGACTTCTGCTGCTCATCTGCCTTCCTAAATAGCGTGTATCTTTTAAGTATTCAAATATGAATAGGATTTTCTTTATAATTTTGATCTGGATCTGTGAGGGCTCACTATTTATTTTCCTTCAAACTCACCATTTTTCTGGATGATTTGTTTGTGTTTATTTTGAATGCTATTTTTATAATAATATATAACAATACTGTTAAATCATTGGGTATATTCATGAAGAACATTCAACCTCCAGCATAGAACCAACTCTCCTTGACTTGTTAAAAAAAAATAAGTCATATTGATTTATAGTGATGTTTTCACAGGTAAGTTATTAATGACAATCTTTCAAGAAACAAATTTTGTCAATATTTTTTATAAACGATTAGCATGCCATATTTAGTCCTTAAGGCGTTTATTTTGCTATACATAGTAAATATTGAACCCATATGTTTTGTCTGTAGCAAACAAAAGTTAAAACATGCTAATATGTTTTTCCACATGTGGAATTACTTATTTTTTATGTCACTAAGGGAGTTAAAACAAATATAATTCTAGAACAGACATAACATCTAGTTCCTCAACCATGTATTATGCCAGGATCAACTAAACGTTCACTTAACTTTCTTGTAACTTAATGAAATGTAATCGTTCTACTCGTGTTTTTAAATGAAAGCCATCACGATGCATTTAACTTAATGTTCACTTAACCTAAGAGTTGTTCAGGGAGAACTTTCATGTTAAGCAAAGGTACCACATGTTCCACTCATGTCGTGAGTGAGTTATTTTCTGCTTTTCGCGAACTCTAAAATGTTGTAACCTCTTGTTACACTTTATTTGGTATATCCATTAAGCTTCCATTGCAAGTAATTATAGCCTAATCAGCCCTTGATAATTTGGTTTCATTTTAGTGAACAAATTGTTTTCAAACCGTTAAAATTCATTGTTTTGTGTTTTGCTTGAGTTGTTCCATTAAGTTACGTAAATCGTGCTCGCACAATAGTTTATTTACGTTAAGTTAATGTTAATTGTGATCCCAGCATTACTGTGAAATGGGAAACACCCAAAACAACATTATAAATATATTTTTGGCCATGCCTAAAATTGAGTTTGGAACCTGTAATAATTCAAATTCAGGTGCATGCAATACTGACCTAAGTTAAGGAGCTAAACTTTAGCGTATTACAACAATTTCATATTAATATGTATATTAAAAAGTCATATCTTCCTCCAATACAATTTAAGCTTTATAGTCACAAAAATGCTGAACTGACTACACTTTATCTTAACAATAGCTACTGCTTTTTGCTACTTTTGCTACATTGCTAAAAAAAAAACTCCTACCTTAAGCTACCAATAATAACAAATCAACTTCTGAATTTATTTTTCCTAACTTAAAATATACATAAGAATAGAAAGTATTTTTAATATCAATATGAAATATATACCACAATTTATAATATTAGTACTGTTTTTCTAAAACTCTTACATCCTCAATACTGTTAATATACAATCTTTATAAAAATGTATTTTTAGTCCAATTATATTTGTATGTTAGAAATAATTCATAAGGAATCCCAAGCTGTCACACAGACAGGCCATAGTAGTGAGCTCACAGGAACTGCCTTTTTAATTTCTTTATATTTGCAATTTATTAAAAATAATAGCTATTCATATCTGTGTGTGAATATATAAATAAACAGTGAAGGTAAAAAATATATTAATATTATTATTAATTTGTGTGATCACAAACTGATACATGATGATTGTCCACTGAATAAGTCCTGAGAGCTTAAATCAAATTCAATTTAGTTAAAAATTACAACCTGGACACAGGAATTGAACTCGGGACCTGTGGCTTTGTGAGCCAATGCTCCACCACTTAACCATCCTGGTTTGTTTGTATCCAGGGACACTTTTCACTAGTTGTTATATTGATCATGAATTGATCATTACACAAACAATTTGCTATTCTCCCAACTACTCAAGTCATCTAAATCCTTTTGTCAATTGCTTAAACTTGTGATATCGAGTCAATCTCTTCATAATAAATGTATTTGTGATAAGGTACTTTTTTTAATGTCTCAAATACCGATAGGATATAGTAATATAAATTAAGTGGTAAAGCTGACAAAAATACAAAGTGACCTCTGGTCAATCTAACCATTATTTTTATGACATATAACTTGACTAGTAAACAACAGTTAACTTACTAAACAAGGAGTTAACTAAAATATGGACTCAAGTAAATCATATCATACAAGTTTCAATCATAGCCGCTTAGTGTGTAGTTAGTAATAAAATGTACATTACTAAATAGTATTATCAGTATATTTAATATTGAAATACAAGTTAGAATTATAAAATCCTAAAAACTACATTTCTCACAATTAAACTTTTCATGAACACGTGTTAGTGCTATCACACATCCGGCAAGCACTTCATCATAGCACTTAAATAGTTTTGCCTTCCTAGTAAATAACCCTTAGCAACAGTTTAGTTTGATTTTATATAATTTTTTTAAAAGGACTTTCATGTCAGAAATGTGGACACATATTTGAGTGTTACCTCTTACTACCACAAACAGCTTTGTCAGTAAACACACATTTACTACCAAAGAGTGTTGGTTTGTAATAAGGGTGTGGGAAACTTCAATTTCGCTGCGGAAGAAATTCCGGCTTCGCCAATAAAAACATTACAAACAGTTTAGCAATAAAAACAATTCCAAATAATTTGTGTGCAAAATGTTATATAAATAACCCCAATATATTAATTTTTCAAGCAAAAAGTCATGGTTCAATTAATTGTATTCAACTTTAATTGAACTGAACCACATACTTAATTTAAAAACAAAACACATGTGTGATCATTCACAAATGAAAATATTTAATCTGCGGGACTGATGAAGTGATTCTAAACCAGAAATGACTGTCACATAGCTTTCACTCGTTTTCACACAAACATTAACTTAAACGGTACATCATTGGCCTACATTCTTTATCCAATTGGAGATAAGTCTAGGATTACAAAATGGTGCTAAAATAAATACAGTGAAAAATAAGCCTGCAGATTACTTGTATGACTAGGTTGTAAAGAAAAACAGACACGGGTATGTTTACAACAAAGTAAGGATGCACTCTCCATATTAAATAAAATTACATACACCTCTCTTTAATCTTAAAGGTTATTAATTTTATATAGAGAAAAATATACAATGCCATTTTTATTTATAAATTTAAATATAATAACATTCTCAGATATAATAATCTTTAAAATAACAAATTCTCACAAATTAAAAAATCCTAATGTATTGTGACTGTAATAATTGAATGCCAACAAATGCGGATTAAAACACCTTGTTAATTATCAGATTCTAATAATAACTAAGTGGTGTGAAAACCTAACACACTAATACATACTCCAACATTTCTGGTATTTGTACAAAGATAATTAGCTACCTCAAGAAAAGTAACAACTGTTTTCAATTAATATGAATTGTTATTTTTGTGTTATTTCCTCACTTGTTTGGATAAAATTTCAAAGAAGAAAAGAAAAAAAAACCTAGCTACAGTCAGTTTTAGATGAGAAGAAACTTTTTTGAAATTTATACATATGTTTGTAATTTCTTAAAGCCAGAACCAGAACTGAACTATTTTCACTTCAAATAGCGCTCTTCCAGCCTTGCACTCATTGTTTTAGTGTCGTATACTCATGGACGAGGCCAGAATCATGCTTCAATTTATTCCCTTGCCAAGATGTGACTTAAGTCCTATAGATGTCACTGTATTTGAGAAATGTCATCTCAATATTCTTTTAAAACTTGCAATGGTTAAACTAGTACATGACTTATGTCTGGATATGTGAAAGTAGATCTAGTAAATTTTCTAGTTGTCATTAACATCAGACTGCTTAACCTTATGACTGGGCTTGGTCATTCATTAGTGGGGATTCCCAAATATAGTTTTATCAGACATTTTAGTTAAGAGGCTGCAGGTATGTTAAATGTTTATTAAAATTATAAAATAGGTTGACCATTTCCAAGTAAAAGGTTTATGAACTCCGTGCAAAGAGTGAAAGAACCAAAGCTATTAATAATAAACATTAAGAAATGAGGTTGATAACACTCATTTCAAAATTGTATTCTTTTACACTCATTAAAATAATAATTACTGTCCTGTCACTTATTACCAAAAAAAAAAAATTACCACAATGTTTATATAATGTATATCTGAGCTTTTTGGGTTTGGGACCTCCTAACTAAATTAAAATCCAAACCTATATCCAAGATGAAATTCAAACATGAACTAAATAATTACACTTAAAGATAGATGCTCATTACTAAAGACTTGGGAACACAGCTAAACTACAAGATTTAAAAAATAATTATTCATTTTATATATAGATCATATACAGGTATACACGAATTCATACAATTCTACTTCAGAACGCAATTCCTTATAACAATGCATGGTTATATTCCGAGAACAACCTCAAAGGGTGTGTGTTGAGAGGGCTAATGTACACTTGTAAAATATGCCGTTATTAGTTAGGCACCTTTACATCCCAGTCAGTTTTATTTTTGTTTGCCCTTTGAGATATGTCCAATTAAGTATATTTAAATCATCCGACATTGGTTCATGTTTTTGCTATCGCTAATATTTTGCTTAAGTGTGTAATGGCTGTCCCATCAAATTGTTTACCCTAGTAGGTTGGAGGTTCATCAAGGACACCAAATCTGTGAATTTGAATTGGTCATTTCAATACTTTAGCTACAGTAATTGCCTTCTGATATAGCAGAGTGTATGCTTCCACGCGAATAAAGTAGTCTAAAAACAACCATAATGACTTTCCATTTTATTCTTGTAATGGAACTTAATTTATCATTGGCTCCCTGATCATTGGGTCACCAACACAAAACTTTTGTAATGGTGCCTTAGTTGTTGATTTGAACTGTCCAAAGTTCTTATTGGTATCTCTGACCCTAAAAACGTATGGTGATTCTCCCAAGCTCAACAGCATCCTCATGGGATGGCTGGTTATTCACTTATTTCTCCTATATAACAGGATCGACCACTACGCAACTGAAGTACCTCATCAGGTGATACAGCAAGGTTCAGCTTAGATATGACTGAAACACCAGGTGTGGCCTCTTAAGTTATGGAAAATAATGGTGCTTATGATTTCCTGAAAATCTCCACAGCTGTGCTTCTGGATTGGGAGAATCTGGCACTGTTGTCGTATCAGCATTATTATCCACCCATTGACACCGGTAACACGACATTCTTTAGAGTTTGTCAGTGTTCTGTGTTTCAGGCCTAGGCATTGTTCTATCACATAGCTCCAACTGCTGCCGTACAACTTGATCTTCAGACTCCTAGAACATGTAACAATATTGCCTCTGCAAGAGGTTTAATCTAAATTGTTTTCTCATCGCCATCTTTAATCTGACTAAGCACTGCTCCATTTTTAATTTTGCTTGCATCAAACAATTCCCCAACCACTTACACTCCAGAGTTGGGAACTTGCAAAGAGGAGCCATCTTAACCTCTTTAGTTCCTTAAAAAATATTCCCAGATAATCAATTTGGACTAAACTGAAAAGGCCATTTTCAAAATTATTTATTTATTTTAGGAAAACCAACAAACATTGTTTACTATCATGTAAAATAGTCTCCAAATACCATTATCAAACAAAATCATTAAGACTATTTTCAAACATTTTAAATTTTTTCAGAAAAAAGGGTGCCGGAACGCCGTTCTATGCTGGGGGTCCGGGATTCAATCCTCGGTTCTGGCACAGATTTATCTGATTGCCAAACCCTTCCTTCACTTCTGACAAGTCGTGTATTAATTACAACTTGTGAATGTGTGGAATGCCAGGTCTCTACCGTGGTTCGGATTCCACGTTAAACTGTAGGTCCTCTATTTCATCTCACAATCACCCTACCATTACACATTAGCGTAAGTGTGTATAACCCGGACGGGTAGTAAGACGCAGTGCTAATAATAACAATAATTTTAAATTTAAAACCCTGTACAAAGCTAGTCTACTCTTTCTTTCAATCTTTAGTTTGTGATGAATGTACAACAGTAGTAGTTTTGGTCATTGGTGATTTTGTATTCTCAGTGCAGCCTAGACTAAATCTTGTTTTTCAAGAAATTTCATGAATTTTCTGTCAAAAATGAAGAAAATAACATAGTATTTTTGTGCACCTCCCAGTAAAAAGCAGAAATCAGATTAAGACGGTAAGGAAGTCTCATTTCATGTTTTACCACAATCAACTAACAGTGAAGCTAGGAATACTGATTTTTTCTGTAGGCCTAGGCCTAGTTCCTCTTCAGATTCCTTAACTGCAGCTTTATGCACCATGTGAGGTTAAAATTGAGGAAGAAGCGAAGATAGAAATTTGGAAAACTTGTGTTTAAAATCTATGACTAGAGAAAAAGAAATAACAACTAAAGTGTTCTGTACAGCTTACAATGTAGAAAAAAATAATGAGTCATTCAACAACTTTGAAGATGAGATAAATTTGCAAGAGCTGAATGGAATTGCCATGGGAAGGATATTACATTCAACAAATGCATGTATTAATATTGTTAACCACATAGGAGAGGAAATGAAGAAAAGATTAATAAAGCAAATCTTTTGATTCAAAAAGTGATATTTCTCTATTTATAGACGAATCAACAACAGTGAGCCAGAAGTCTATCTAGATAGTTTATGTTCGAGTTTTGATTGAAGGAATCAATTTGGAGGAACCGCTGAACCCGTTCATCGACTTGACGAAACTGCAGATTGTAACTGCAAATGGAATATTCTCAAGCTTGATGTCACACCTTCAGTTCACTGAAGAATTTCTGTGGAATAACTTTAATTTCCTTGACTTGGGATGGAGCGGCTTTCATCTTTGGATCTCGCAATGGTGTTTCAACACTTTTCAATTAAAAATACACTTTTATTGTCCTGTGGCAATGTACAAATCACAGACTAGAATTGTCATGCCATATAATATGTTGGTGGTATAAATAGATTTAAAAGTTTCTTGGACAAGTTATATGTGATTTACCATCCATCTCCAAAAAACACAAGAGAGTTGAATATTTCTGCAGAAATGCTGGAAATTCAGGTTTTTTAAAGTAGGACAAATTCTGTCCACCAGATGGGTTGCCTCCAGCTACAGCACCCTTGCTGCAGTATGGCAAAATTATGAAGTGTAAGTTTTACCTTTTGAAGAGGCCAAAGAAGACAAGACTAGGGACATAAGGGATCGGGCTATGTATGAAGGTCTGTTGAAGAAAATAACTCCAGTTGAGTTTATTTTGGATCTTGGATTGATGTGTTATGCTCATCAGAAATTGGCAGAACTAAGATTTGATCTACAAGAAAGGAAAATGGATCTTTACAAAGCTCCCATCAAAATCAAAAATATAGTTGAAGTTTTTGGGAAGAGAAAGGAATTTACAGGTGCAACATACAAAAAGTCTCTTGAATCCGCTGCAAATCTGAAGTTTGGTGGTGGTGTTCTACACAAGAAAGGCAGAGTAGATGATTCTCCAATTTCACCAAGTTATTTTTATGAGAGCTTGAAGAACTCTATTCATAAAATACTCTTTTCTAGTAGTGATGTGGAAATAGCAAGGTGTGCTATGATTTTAGAGTCTAGGAAATAGCCAGCAGGGGCAAAAGATAACATCCTTTTTGGAGAAGAAATCTCTGAACTGTCAAAACTGTTTCAACTCAATGAGAGGGAAATGATTCGCGCTTTCAGGGAATACTTAAAATCATCTGACTTGATGCCTATAAAGCTCCTTCACCTTAAGCACACAATACACACAACTCCAGTGTCATCAAGTAAGTGTGAGAGGGTTTTTTCACAAATTAACATCATTGTAACACCAGACAGGGCTGCTATTTTAGCGGACACCATAAAAAAACCTCACGTTCACCAGGATTGTTGGACCCCCCTCTAACCAGTTTTGATCCCTCAAACTATGTAAAGACATGGCTACTTCGTATACGTCACTCTGTCATAGACACTAAGAGCAAGACAAGGAAGAGGGATGAAGAAACAGGAGGAATGGCCAAATTGTGTAAAATATTTTTATTTACAGTTTATCAATACTAAACAGATATTCAGTTAACCTAAACTAAACAGACCTGTGGCTGGTTAGTAGAATAGCCTTGTAATTATTATATCTGAAGTCTGTAGTTTCTTACTTTTTTTGTGATTTGTATTAGTATTAAAATCAATGATGAAAGTTTTTTTTAGCAAACTTCGAACCTGCACGTCCCCATAAGTCCTTATATATATGCAGAGCCCTGCGTTTGTGGAGATTGCGATAATTCGAGAATGTTAGATATGGTATTTTTTCTTTCAGATGTTCACATTTCAGGTTATTTTGATTGCAAATATATGCTCAGAATTTCCCGATAATTCGTGAAATCGGCGTTTTAGCACGATATTCGCGATTTTAAACGATGTCCGCGATAATCGCGATGGAGATGGAGATTTGTCTTTTTTCTACATTGAAATGTGTAAAAAATTGAAATTTTTGATTGAACAGAGTGATGGCATCGAAAGTTTAGAAATTGAGAATGTGCTGCTAGGGCTGAAGACAGACAGTATGTTCAGTGACTTCGCAATAAAGTGTTTGCAAGCGTTGTGGCTGCCGATTTCAAATGCAGATTCAGAACAATATTTTTCTAGGTATAGTTTAGTAGTAACAGACCGCAGAACCCCAATGAAAGTGGATAACATTGTTACCAGCTGCATGTTGCAGTTTGGTGATGTTGAGTAGTTATTTTGTATTTTTCTAGCCTAAATTGAGATTTAAAAATATAGTCACAATTTTTGTGAAGTAACAAGATGATTTTTGTGTAATATTTTGTCTTTGTGACTTGTACATACTTTTCC
>CABFWB010001581.1:94830-108667 GCA_902151455.1 Timema bartmani
TTTTTTTTTTTTTTTTTTTAAATTTGAGCAATGAAATACAGTAGGGAAGGTAAACAGTTGAAGTTGGGGACATCTTTGTATATACATTACAAACAAAATTGCAATTTTCATTTTACGTCCACTTTAAGAAAATAATTAAATCCTAATTTATATGCAAAATTCTATGCCAAATCCTATAAAATAAGCCCAACAAAATGGGTTAATTTTCCCGATTTAATATCCCTACCTATTCCCCCTCATTTCTGACATTGATTTTCCCTAACATTTTACTATTATTATTTTTGAATAGAGCTTTGAGCTAGATCATTGTTAAATATTGGAGGAATAACTAGCATGCTTACTTGAGTAATGCTGGAGTATCTTTTATTGTTGAGACAAAACACACACACACAAAAAGAAATAAAATATATTTCATGTTTTGCCATCTTTTAGATGAATGGATCCTCAAATCCTGTGGATGTAAATGTAACTAATGGGAAATACGAATCTCCTCATATGTGTGGAGTTGTACCTGCGGAGGTTTATTCCCCATTCAACAAGATAGCTGTTCAGTTCAATGAGAACAATTCACCGGTACACTTTAAACAATCTCAGCCTACCCTAGCAAACACTCTGCGCCACAATCATTGTGTGTGTGTGAGCGTGTGTTATAAAGCCTCATTTACTATCTATTGTCTGTCACAATACATTTTTGACATTATATTATTGTCTACTTTATCTCTCTTCAGTTTTCCAATGCTAAGTTTGATTTTAACATAAATGCAATATGCATTCAGAATATTTTTTTAAATAGCTGTTAATTATTTTAATTGCTCATATTAGTATTATTTCAGTTAGTTTTACATATTAATGTATATAGAACATTTGAAAAGATAATTTTACCAATTTAGTCCAAAGGAAAATCAAAATGCATATTCCTCAAATTACTATTCTTAATTCATCCAAATATCCTAATTGATTTTCTTCTATTCTTAAATACTATATTAGGAAAAAAAAGATTTTTTTCAAAAAGTTTAAATAAACAAATAATGGTGTATTGTATTCACATTTTTCTCACTTTCATAAATTAGTTAAAACTACTTTGATTATATAGAGAGCCAATTGGATGAACTTGATAGAAAATAGTACTAAATGCAAATGCAATTTTGGAAATTTGTTAAAAATAATCGTGTGAATAAAGTTTCCCCGTCCAAGCAAGAAATTAATGTCAAGATTATAGTGGATTCTTTATTAATTGTTAATGAGTTTGGGACCTATTTTCATTTTGTTTATAGTCCGCCTTTCCTGTTTTACCCTGCCCCATTATTGAAACTAGAGCACCCTTGTATCCATGCCACAATACACCCTTGGATGTTGCTAATGCTATAAAAAAAATTGAGTTCTTCTAGATGTGCCGGGACAGATGGAACTCCAAGTTTTATTGTTAAAGGCTCTGCCAGCATTTTCAGCCCTTTGTTAACTTATATCTTTAACATTAGCCTGTCAAGTGAAACTTTTCCTCTTACATGGAAACAATCTGTTGTCATACCTATTTATAATAAATGGTACGGAACTTTGCACGAGCTTTCTCACTCTATTTTTCAGAAGTGGAGATATTTACTCAAAACTCGTAATATAATATACACTAGCAAACCCGAGAACAAATTGTGCTAGACATACGTAAAACATTTTTATTCATGGTTTTAAATTTCATAATTTTATTTTTAAAGAATTAACATCTTCATTTGTATATTTGGATCAATACAAAATATCGATATTGGGTCCCCAAGGGTCAACACTCTGTATTAAAATTTCGACTTCCGGTTTAAAAAAAATTTCATTTTACTAGGGGATATCTTATGGCTATTGCATTGCTATTAAATTTCTCTTTTATAAAATTTGACTATTGCATCTAAAATGAGAGAGATATAATCGATATCCGATTTTGAGAAAATGGAATTTTTCTCTTTTTTTCCTTTTTTAAACTGCTATTAATTTAGGGTTAGACAGACAGCATAGCGAAAACCCCTTTTTAGGGTTCGGGGGTCATGAAACGTTGACATCCATCAAAATCTTGAGTTCATTTTTTTGACGATCACAAAACTTTAAGGTAGCGAGAAAGTAAAAATATTAATATTGGGTTCCCGTGGGTCAACACTTTGTATTAAAAAGTCGACTTCTGGTTTAAAATTGTTGACATTTTATTAGGGGGTGCACATCTATGGTTATTGCATTGCTATTAAATTCCTCATTTATAAATTTTTACCAATAAAATAGGTAAATATTGACCATTGAATCTAAAATGATAGAGATATATCATTGTTATACAAACATTTCTCCTAAGAGGTTGAAAGAAAGAAAACATACACTTTTTGAGAGACCTACTCATCTCTTACCCTATGGCATTAGATAATTAATGCGTTAGAACTTAAGTAGTATCTTTTTACAACTAAAGCTCACAAAATTGTATTAATATATTTGCCAATATATCAGAAACTGTTGGTTTTATAAAAATATATTCCATATAAAAGTTTTTTATTTTTATTAGTACTAAAATTTTACAACCATAAGTTATTTAGTATTTGAAATAGTTGCGGAGATACGGAAATTTCCGCTTCTGTAAAGTACCCTAAAACTCATTCTCATGGGAAAATTAAAATAGCCAGTCTATTTATAATCTTAATCAACGCCTAGATACGAATTTTAATCAAAATCGTTAAGAGCCAATTTTGAGAACATCTATTGTTTCTCTTTTCGCTTTTTATTAAACTACTCTTAATTTTAAGTTTAAATAGACACACAAACAGACGGCATTGCAAAGTCCACTTTTTAGGGTCATGAGACGTCGACAACTATCAACATTTCATGTTAGAACTTTTTTACAGTCGCAAGACTTTACCTTTAGTGTTCTAAAAGTTAAAAAAAATTTAATATTCACGTATAGCTTGAAAGTTATTTGTTTTATGAAAATTGGTTGCGAATAAAATATTTGTATTATAAATAGATTTACATATTTACAATGAAAAGTAATTTCATATCTCAAATTGTTTCGGAGATATGATAAAAGTAAGAATTTACGCATCAGACTAGAGCCCTTTAAAGTTATTTTGCCGAAATATTGAGAGTAGCCATTTTGCTTTGAATATTTATAAATGTGTTGAAATGAAATTTAATCACAATCGTTAGAGCCGATTTTTTAGAAAATCAATTTTTTCTTTTCTTNTCCTTCAGTAAACTACCCTTAATTTTAGGGTTAGATATCAAATTCTAAAACCCCTCGTGGCAACCCTATGAAAACCCTGGATACCAAGTTTTAGCTCAATCGTTAAAATAGTTTAGGCTCTAGTCAGAGGTACAGACAGACAGACAGGCTGACTGAAATCCAAAAACCACTTTTTCGGATTCGGGGGGGTCATGAAACGTTGAGATTCATCAAAATCTCGAGTTTGATTTTTTTGGCGATCACAATTTTTTCTCTACCTGTAAGATAGCGAAAAAGTAAAAAATGGACAAAAACAAATGCTTGTAATTATAGACCAATTCAAGAAAATCATACATGAGCATACTTTCCACCACCTTAAAAATAAACTTTCAGATAATCAACATGGCTATATAAACATAAGTCTACTGTCACTAATTTACTATAATTTCTTGGGCATGTTACACCTCAAGTGTCTGCCCAAGTTCAGGTTGATGCTATTTATATTGACCAAAGTAAGGCATTTGAATTGTGTCAGCATAGTATTATTCTCTCTAAACTTGATAATTTTGGCCTTTCTAACTCATATATAAATTGGTTCAGCAGTTATTTGCATGAACGATCATTCACTATTAAAATTGATTCACACACCTCAAATACATTTTTAGCCCCCTGTGGCATACCACAGGATTCTAATTTAGGTCCTCTTCTCTTTAATGTGTTTATTGATGAGATTGGTAAATACTTGAGCTCATCTAGTTATTTACTCTTTGCTAATGATGTAGAATTATTTAAAAATATCAAATAAATTGCAGATTGTATAGATTTACAAAATTATATAAATGGTATTCTTCAATGGTCTTTTGAAAATGGTATGTCTATTAATAAATCCAAGACCAAATCTAAATCTTTTACTAGGAAAACTAATCCTTTCCTTTTTACTTATAGATTGGGCAATGAAAACATAGTTCGCACCCTTTATATTAATGATCTTGGTGATCTCCTGGATAACAAACTTTATTTCCAATATCATGTTGATCATGTGATTTCCCAATCATTGAAATTACTTGGACTTACTAAATTTATCACTTCATCATTTAAGAAAGTTGACTGTTTTTTATGTTTGTACTACACTATGCCCTGGTTAGATCTAAGTTAGAATACGCTACTGTTGCTTGGAATTCCATTACCTTAACTGACTCTCTTAGGTTGGAAAACATTCAAAGAAAATTTGCCGCGTGCTATAATAAATTCTTTACTAACCGGATTTATTATGATTATGACAGAATTCAAAACCTCTTAGGGCTCCAAACTCTCTTCTCGTGTGGACTTTATTGTGATGCCCTTTTTGTTTTTAATATTCCCAATAGCAAAATTTCTTGCATGCACATTTGCCCTTGATTATGTAGGTGTTCATATCCCTTCTCGGGCTTCTCATAATCCAAAATTATTTTTTCTCAATAGCTCCTATAAGGTGAGCCTTATAGGTCGTTGTATCCATAGCACCAATCCTAGATTTATCGAATTCAACTTCTATCATAAAAGAAAAGCTAAACTCAGAGAGTTATTTAAGGAAATCCCATATCATTAATTTATCATGTAGAGATTCTGGCTATAATATTTAAATTTACAATATTCTGATCTATTTTTTTGCATACTGTTACTGCTTTTAACTACTCTTTAGTTATTTGTTATTATTGCTATTTTTTATTCTGATCATTATTAATTAATATTGTTTTCATAACTATTCATTAGTATTTAAAATTATTTAACTATTATTGTTTATCTTATTTTCTCGTGTAATTATATGTTTGTAAGGTACTTGTGCACTTTTCAGTGCTGGGCTGTTATAGGTCTTACGAATGTTGGCCAGCACTATTATCATCATCATCATCATCTTAGAACTATCAAAACTGTTATGTTTGAATTGGCTTAGTATTTTTCATATCCCAAATATCACAATTATTTTCATAAAATTATTTTGTATTTTTATAAACTACTCTTCGGCTTGTAACATGAAATACTTAATTGAAGTTAAATTGTGGGACTCGTTTTACTGGAACAGGGAAAGAGTTAAAAGTCAAACTTTGACTCCATTCTATATTTGAAACATGCTTTATTAAATCCTGTTGAGAAGAAAAACAAAATATCATAGATGATATACTAAATGGAGCATTGGTTCCATTAAGAAGGACCTGGCTTCATTCCCCATATCACAGTTTAAACTCAAAATGTCTAATATCTAATACAAGAGCTTGTTTGATGAAAATTAAACGTATTAAATGAAGATCATACAAATATTTTTATTTTTACCAAGTTTAACTAAAACTAGGTTTAATTAATGGTTTGTAAGTTGTAAGTTCTGACCTAATCTAGACAGTGTTTTTATGTGTAAATTTGTATTTACCTTTTCCAATTTTATAGCTTGATACCACTATTAATAAGTGTAGTTCATTACAGTTTAAGCTTCGATTAAGCCTCAAATTGTCATAGTTTTAAAGTTTGTTTGCACATAGTGTAGCAATAACTTGCACTAAAAGACCAAACAAAACAGCTCTGTGCAAAATAACTTGAGGGTATAAACTTTTTTCCCAGAAATTTTGGGAAAGCGTCCATGCACTTTTATAAACTTAAATTGATTAATTCCACTGTAGTAAAATTTGTATAGCATGATCTTTAAAAGTCTGCCAATGTTGATAAATAAATGTAAGACTTAACTTTATATATTTTATGAACTAAATCATATTTTTAAAAAAAGTTTGATCTTATGTCATCAGATTGAAATCCAGAAGCAATTTGGAAATAATTAAACTGTAAATGTTGGTATAGTATGTACCAAGTCAGTTTCATATACAAATATCACATTAGTTATCTTCATTTCTTGGATTCTTAGAAGATTTAAATCCTATCCGAGTAAAAGATTGTTATTTTTGTTTTGCAACAGTGGCCCCTCCTGCGCCAGCTATTCAGAAGATAGCGCCCAAATCAAGAAGAAAGCGTTTCTCCCTTGACATCTCTGTGGACCCTTCTGTGTCAAACAAACATTTGGTTTAAAACAAGACCATTTACGTACTGGCACATATTTATTAACAGAGGAATTTACTAAAATAAGATATAACTATATATATATTATTTCTGTATTGTTATGTACTAGAGGTTTTTTCACACTTAGACATAAATCTTAAATATAAATTAATTAATGATATTACTATTTCTATAATTGCAGTTGAAATATTATATATTAAATAATTTCTTTGTATGAATACTTACTGTATTGAGTATTTTAAGGAAAAATGTTCATTAAACAAGGTTTTCAATCTATGTAGGGCTTCTTATTTTACACATATTTAAATATTCCTACCATTTCGTGAAATTTGTAAGCTTGTTCAAGTTTAAAATGTCAGCAATTTATATTTGAGCAACTATAAAATAAAAGTAGTAGTCTATAAACAGTTTTAAAATAATTATTTCTGCTAAATTTACTTATTCATAACTGAAATATTATTTAATATACAGTTTGGCCTCAAGTGAATATTTCACTCACTCTGACTAATTTAAAATATAGTTTGTCATTTGTACATTACAGCTGAAACACGAGACAAACAAATTGTATGATCCCTTGAGATTACCCAGTTGTGTGTTTGTGAGATGAGTGGCGGGGAACTGAACCAAAACCTCAGCTGTTTGAATCCTAACCAAGCGCTCTGAGGTGTGACTTATCATTTCTCTCTGCTAATGTGACCAGACTACATTCCTCATAACGTTTCCTTTCGATCAAGCCATTAAACCATGAGTTGGTGACCTGGTGGTCTAGGGGTAAGGTGTCAGACTTCTGTGCTGGGGGTCCGGGGTTCAATCCTCGGTCCTGGCACAGATTTATCTGATTGCCAAACCCTTCCTTCACCTCTGACAAGATGTGTATTAATCACAACTTGTGAATGTGGGGAATGCCAGGCCTCCACCGTGGTTCGGATTCCACGTTAAACTGTAGGTCCTCCATTTCATCTCACAATCACCCTACCATTACACATTAGCGTAAGTGCGTATAACCCGAACGGGTAGTAAGACGCGGTGCTAATAATAATAATAATAATAAACCATGAGTTAAAAAGTACTATTTGGTAAAATAAACCTGTACCATTATAAAAACTCGACCTAAAAACACATCCCTGCTGTAGGACTGTGTGTTGCCTGGATTGTAATTCCAAGGGGGAGCAACAAGTGCCTCTTAATATTTATTTACTCTCTGTAAACATTGTTTTGTGTAGTTAACTTATTTTCATTATATTTATGTTGAACATTAATTAATAAAGTGTCTAATATGTAAGGGATATATTTTTATAACCCATAGCAAAGTTGCATTTGCTAGCATATTTTTTTCGGTGGCTAGAAGGATCTGTGTTTAATTTTAGGCGATAAAGGGGAAAAACTAATGTCTTGTGCGCTGGTGGAGAAGTGCTTTTGACGCACATAAACCCTGTACTGTAGGGATAAGAATTTAGAAAGTGATAAAGGCTAAAAGAGAGACTACATTTCCTCCAATCTTGTTACACATAGAAACAAAAATATTAGAACCCTATAAACACGGTTTATAACATGTTAATTTTATTCTGCTAGTTAAAATTATTTTGTTGCAACTACAAAGTATTTTATATAGAGAAAGAACATATTAAATAACAAACCTTCCGTGAACTGTTTATTATCTGTAAATGGATTAATTTATATTTACTTTAATTCATAGATCTAGAAAAAATATAACAAAAGAAACAAAGTTACAGTTTATGAAATGGTAAAGTATAGTGTATTATTTAGTATTTTAAATTTACTTTAATTTTATCTGTTTCATTACAATATAATATTATAATAAAGATATTATTGCTGAAGAATATTTATAATAATGATATTATTATGGCTGAAGAACACTACAGATATTCGAGCAGAATTCTTAAATCAACTGTCAATTGCCTGGTAAAACTCAAAAATAAAGAAAACAATCTTATTAGATACAAAACTTGCATATATAGCTGCATTACTTTTTTACATAGTCGCCACCCAAACTAAGGCACTTGTTGTATTGTGGTATTAGCTTTTGCAAACCCTTGTAAATGAACAGCACCTCCAGGGTACTCAGACAATTGTACTCTCCATCGGTTTCAAAGCTGTGGGTAGCAAGCCAAACTTTCCTTTTGCCACATAGCTTGCAATCGCTTGGCGCCAAGTCCAGGCTGTAAGGAGGTGAGCCAAACTTTCCTTTTGCCACATAGCTTGCAATCGCTTGGCGCCAAGTCCAGACTGTAAGGAGGTGATAAAAAAAAGCACCTAGTTGAACTGCTTGGGTAAAGCCATGTGTGGTCGAGCATTCCTCGACTTTTGTTTTGGATCAACCTTTGAAGCTTCTTCGGTGTTTCACAATATGCCTCTAATGTTATTGTGGTCTCTGGTGCCGTGAATTCCTGACGGAACTCCCTCGCAGACCCAGAACACCATAGCCATCATTTTTCGGTTTAAAAATGTTTGTTTGGATTTCTTGGACTTGAGTGTGCATCCACTGTTTGGTATGCTCTTTTGTCTCTGCATTCACAAATTGAATCCATGTCTCATCCCAGTCACGATTCTGACGAGAAATTCGCTCCCTCCTCCAGTAGCAGTGAACATCAGTCAGTTGTTTTTGTACCAACCGTGCACAGAATTTGTGGTAACCCAATCTCTCTGTGACACTTCAAAACAGGCTAGTTATTGAGGAAAATGATCAGAAAAGTCTGAGTCTTCAAACAACGTTTTTCACTCGTGATATGGTTGACTTTTTGAATGAGTTAATCAGTCACTCTTGAGTGTCGTCCTTGTCCCCCCTCTCGTCATGCACACCTGTGCACCCACCCTTGAATTCCCTGCACCAATCCCCCACAGATCTGTCACTCATAAATAGAGCCCGGATTTGTATGCACAATCAAATAGTAAAATATGCACGAAAAATGTAAAAAAAATATGCACCATGATATGCAAGAACAAATTAACGTAAATCAAACTATTTGTGGAAAATCTTACCTTATTCATGAATGTTACAGTATATAAGAAAAGTCATCCTCAGTGAAGAATGTTTTATACATTTAAAATGTCCTTTCGACATTGCATGATGTCACAGGTGCATGTGGAAAACACCTCAATTCTTCTTTAGTGAATTCCTAGTGTATTTCACTTTTATCACCAGACAACTTTTTGATAATTTAACAGACTGTTTTAAAACCAGGAGTTTTATATAATATCTGGCCAAGCTTATTGAATGCAATTTTAGCAACACACTGAGTTTCTAAAGACAATTTTACTGAAATTTTATCTATGAGAGAAAGTGAGTAACACAAGGAATTATTTCGAGCCTCCAACTATGTTATAATTTTAGGTAATTTAGAGAAGTGGTTATAGATGTACTGGATCTCTTTATTGATGCCATCTTCACAAAAAGCTTCCTGAGCTAACACATTTCTGGCTACATCTAACCCTCACCCTCTAACCATGAACCCCATCGAGTTAGAACTGGCTCTGGAGGTAAAAGTCAAAGATGGAAGTAGTTCACAAAAAGGTTTTTAACTCCAGTAGGTGCCTTCACAAATACTTTATTTACATTATTGATAATGGCCTCTAATAGTTTCAGCGACACAATGTTGACGGGGGACAGTTGATAATTTAATGACAGTTGAGTAAAATATGGATTTTCACCTTAAAAATACGAGTAAAATATATATTTATATTCACTACCAAACAGCAGCCAAATGGTCTATTAAGGTGTGACTTATAAACTCTCTCATTTTACATACCTTTAGATATGTAAAAAATAACATTGTGGATACAAATCTAGACTATACTCCTAGCATTATCACCGTACACATGACACAATCAACTATAAATCCCATTGGCACTTGTGTCCTTCTGGTCGCAGAGAACGAATCACAGCTAGCGAGAGTAATCCATCTTTACTTGGTTGCTACTCGTGCACAACAGAGCAAAGAGGATTGTGTGTTGGCATTTAAGATAACATTATACTGATTACTACAGACCATGTGCTGTGCCAGCCAATCAGAGGCTTACTTGGGTGTAAACATCCCTCTGGTCACTTTGTTGTTTTTAATTTAATTTATCACCGCGTCTTACTACCTGTTCGGGTTATATGCTTAAGTAATAATTGTGCTAATGGGTTAGGGATAAGGAAGGTTAAATTTAGAGGAGTGAACCCACATTTGCATGGAAGAAGAGTGGAAAACCATTTAGGAAAAACCACCCCCAGTTCACACGACCGAGATTCGAACCTCGATCTCTCCGTCCTCGGCAGTCTGGTTCAACACGAAACAACCGCGTTAGCCAACTATGCCACCGAGGCAGGTCACTTTGTTGTTAACTTGGCCCAAGACAACATAAATTGTTTACAAACATGAATATTGATCTATTAAAATTTGAGATTGTTCGATTCTTCAGTACCTTGGTTCTGCCTGTACTTTTCTTAAAATCAGAATCCTTTGGATTTCTAGAAATCTGGTTCGACACTTCATAATTATATAATTCTTAAAAATCTTAATAATTGCATGAATACAGGGAACTAATATATTTGATATAAATTAATTTCTAATTTTCTATAGACAAATTTTCACCTTCCTTCTAGAGGCCAGCAGAAATGTCAATTGTTGCAGATAATTATATTACACAAACGTAATGTGTTAAGTGATAATTAGAACTGAAAACTAAAATAATGAAATCAGAATCGGAGAGATGAGGATCAACGTTTTTATTACTTGGCAGGCTCACATGTCCGATGGTAGATGGAAACATATCAATATAAGTTTTAATACAGGATGTTGCAGCATAATATTAACAATTCACTTTTAAATCAACTGCATTAGTCAAGTTTAAATTATTATCTAAAATGTTGTAAACTATCTATAAATACACAATATGATAATATTAAAATAAAAAACTACCAATTGTATTTAATTCACATGATCTTGATTTAAAAAGTAATTTAAAGCTAAGGAATATATTTTCCATTTACAAATATTGTGTAGAAAATTACTCAAGTTTAATATATTATAATAGAGAACTTGTTATATTTGTGCAAAACCAGTTCAAATTGTTCAAATTGGGATTGAATCAGAATTCACATACTAGAAAATATATCACATAATTAATATTGAAAACAAGATTGCTAAATGCTTGAGTGCAGTATAGATTTAGTTATAAACTGAAATCTTACTGGTGCCGAAATTAAATAACTATAATTAATTAATGTATTGAAATAAATATTTTAAAACGGTGTGAAATTTCTAAACCAATTACTTTAAAAAAAACTAGGGGTGTTCAAGTAGTACTTGAAAATTCAAGTTTGATTAGCTATTCCAACTGACTTGAAAAGTTCCAAAAAAATCTCAAAAATTATAGTTTTTGAAATTTTCAATTTTATCATGAAAATGTTTAGTTTAATTAATGTCATTCAATGTCATGATATTGTTTTTAGCAAACAGCGTTCTTATATTTCTTTTTGTCTGATTTAAAATCAATAAGCCCTATAGCATGAACATTTATCATAATTTTTTTCATGAAAAAATTTATATTTGTGGTTATGGCTCGAGTATTAAAGAAATTCAGCTTGAAATATTCCCAATGTAAATATTGATGTACATTACTTTAACTCTAATAAAACTTAATGTTTTTATTCAAACTCGAATTGAAATGTCTATTCGCACATAAAAAAAACTTAACTCTGTATCAAGTTTGTTGGAGTTCCTAAGCCTGGTGCAACTAATGTTGATTATTAAGCCCAAGTAAGTTTCTCCAGAATTTCCCAAGCATTAAGTCATGCCCAAATTCAATAAACATATACTTATTAAAATCATATGATTTTTAAAAATTAATAATGTCTTAAAAATGAAAATAAAATATATTTGAAACTATTATACCATTAAGGATGTGTGTCAACTGTTTCTTGTACAATTAATCCGCCAAGCTTATAGAATTTTTTACATCAATTACTGTTTCCATCCTGTGGCCTGGGTCAGTTTTTTATTCAAGCCATATTTTTTCCGCTACCGGCTTTCTAGGCCTATCGTAGCGTCACATGCCTTATACACCAAACACACCTTTCACCAATGATAGACTGTTCGACCATGCCAGGAATTGAACCCAGGACCCTTAGCTCAGTGAACAGACACGCTACCGACTGAGCTAAGGTGTTGGATAAGCTTATAGAGCTGGTGAGTTCAAACGCAAGTCTCTATTAAAGGCTCGAGCTCAAGATTGCAAACCCTGAGCTATCAGATACCTCACTTGGAATGACTCAATAAATGTGCTATATAATATAAATTAAACACCTTTCTTTCTATAGTTTATTGATCTATGACTGTTGCATATTTGATTCTATATGCAAGTTGATCAGTTGTATTATAAACTAGCAGGCAGCAGTACTTGGGCAAAGCTTTTCTTTATTTCAAACAGACAGAATTTTTCTATTATTATTTCTTTCAACCCAATTTTTAATTAATTTAAAAAGATCTAATCAAAAATTTAAAATTCCAGCTTCGAGGTGCACATGTTTGTACACAGGAGCTACTAGTTTTAAAATGTCGGCCCACTGCATGAGATAGATATCGTGCAATGCTCATAACAGACAAACAGACTCTGCATTTTATTATTATCAATTGTATTGGGTGATAAAATAGCCATAATGTAAAATTATGAGATGTGATAAAAAATGATCAAGTAACTATTTTTGTTTTCCAATTGAAATCTATTCAGAGATAAGTATTCCTCTCAGCAAGGCGGTAGCCAGCCAATAATTTCAGAGGGGGTTTGGTGGGCCCATCCCCCATTTGACGGAGGCTAGAAATTCTAAATAATAAACACCTCTGGAAGCTCTCTGAAGTGCTTTTTATGGTAACACAGCCCCCTAATTTGTACTTGTACCTTAATTTTGATATTGTTTGAACCATAAATAAAGCCATATATATTTTTTTCAGAAAATTTCGGGGGGGGAAGGGGTTTGAACCCCGAAACCGCCCCCCCTCCCCCCGACTACGGCCTTGCCTTTCAGGTTGTTAACACCACATTTTACAACATGTTTATTGTTTAGGTTGTACACAGATGTACTAAATACGCTAGGGATTAGGAAGGTTAAATTTAGAGGCCAAATGTACTCACATTTGTGTGGAAAGAGTGGGGAAAACCACACTCAGTACACCCTTAAATAACAAAATATTCATGCCTGAAGACCTATAAAGGCTAATGATGACATTAAAAAATATATAATCTATCAATAGCTTAGGAATCTTTAAATCTGACCTAACCAAATACCTGGCTTATAACAGACAAACTTTATTTTAAAGAAGTCACAAGTTTTTCAAACAGCAAAACATAATTACATTTCAGTAGATATACAATAATTAATATGAGATATAGATCTAATCAACTTTTGTTTTCTATCCCAACAAACATAATTTAGAGATAATATTTATTGTGATTCGTTTGATGTTGACAGAAGGAATATTAGCTTTGATTGTTTGATATAGACATAATAGCCAGAGAGCCAGAAAGGTTGTTTAGCAGAAATAATTAAGGGAACGCTGGAAATGGTTTTGATTGCTTTATTTCGGGGGTTTGATAAATTAAATATACTAAGTT
>CABFWB010001581.1:109068-131873 GCA_902151455.1 Timema bartmani
CCCCCCCCCCCAAACCCGCACCCCCAAAAAATTTGGATAAATAAAGAATTCATTTTCATTCTACTCCTGAATTCATTGTTTTTGTACTATTAAACTTTGCATCTCCAAACAAACATTTTTATTGATTGAACAAACATACTGACATTGACGTACTATTTAATAAGTCGATGGCAACCACTATGTCGCAAGAAAACATTTTATCGAATTATAAGAATAAAAGTCAGCTTATCTCCATGTTAAGTGAAAAACTTGCAGAAGCGAGATTTGTCGTTTAACAAGTTGATGAAGATGCTGACTGTCTCATTATCAATACTGCAGTTGATGTATCACGCGATTACAACTGTGTAATGTCAGTAGGCAAAGGCATAGACCTTTTGGTGCTGCTAATAGCATTATCACCATCTACAGCAAAAATTTACTACGTGAAACCAAGCAGAGGTAAAACAGACAAGAGGATTTTTTCCTTGAACAGTTTAAAATTGCCTGTTAAGTAAAAGACATCTTGTTTCTACATGCATTCAGCGACTGCAACACAACTTCTGCATTCTTTAGGCTGGGTAAATTAAAGGTTGTTTGGTTATTGAAGGAAAACAAGAAATTACAAATAATTGTGCAGATTTTTAAGGACCCAGATGGGATTGATGTGGCAGGACAACAGGTCATCGCAGCTCTTTACGAAGCCAAGAACGATGACATCTCATTTGATAGTCTAAGATTCCAACTATTTTAAAGTCCCTATCAAAAAGTTTGTTTAATCTCCTCTTTACCACTTACTCAGGCAGCTGCACGTCAACATTCCTTTTGAACATACCACCAAATACAGCTATGGTGTGGCAACTCCAAAGCCTGCTATATTGGGGCTGGAAGAACACCAAAGACTGTCTTCTCCCTCAACTAAGGATACATCTCCGCAAACGCTCCTAAAGTCTATATCTTGTAAATGCACAAAAGAGTGTAAAGCGTCTTGCAGCTGACAGAAAATTGGGCTTCGATGTTCCACAATTTGTTACAATTGTCGGGGACAATCGTGCACAAATATCAACGTTTCAGATAACCTTAGTTTTGATACAGAAGTTAACATCCAATTGAACCACTTTATGTCTGAAGAGACTGAAATATCTCACAAATTGGATACTGAGAGTGAGATGCACAATAACTATGAGGAAATAAGAAGACTGAACAAGCAGAAGATTTTGACCAGCCATCTACTTCCAAACGAAGAAAAATTAATTAAAAAAATCTATGTGGACTAGGCCTACAGGGGATACCACATTTAATGCGCCATAAGCTCTACCGTAGGGTGGTGTGGAAACGAGTTTAAAAAAGCTGCAAACTGGTTTATGGATATTTATATATTTGCATTAGTTTTCATTAAAACATTGAATTAGAGTAATATTTGACATAGACAGCAATATACAGCACCCAAAGCCCGATATTTCGAGTGGTTGCGGGAGAATACCACAATTCTCGCGGCTATTGCTCCGAAACTATAGATCTTAGCGAATAGTTCCTTTTGACCGTTTTATAAAGAATTTAATTATCTGTAATAACTATTTTCACTGTAAAACTGACACAAAGATATTGGTGAAAAACTGAGATTTTGCTCCGTTTTTCCAATATGGCGGTCAACGCAGAGGTCTTTCAAGGGGGGAAAACTTAGTGTGTTTATAAGAAACCTGAAATAAAGCAATCAAAACAATTTCTAGCTTTCTTCTAATTATTTCCTTCAAAAAATCACTATACCGCCTGGCCTACAAGAAATATTAGCTTTGTTTGATATTGACACAAGGAATATTAGCTCTGATTGATATTGACACAAGGAATATTAGCTCTGATTGTTTGATATTGACACAAGGAATACTAGCTTTGATTGATATTGACACAAGGAATATTAGCTCTGATTGTTTGATATTGACACAAGGAATATTAGCTCTGATTGTTTGATATAGACACAAGGAATATTAACTCTGTTTGATATTGACACAAGGAATATTAGCTCTGATTGTTTGATATAGACACAAGAAATATTAACTCTGATTGTTTGATATTGACACAAGGAATATTAGCTCTGATTGTTTGATATTGACACAAAGAATATTAACTCTGATTGGTCTCTGTGTAATTACCATTCAAGTCTATAACTTGACCTCCTCACAGCTTGTTTCAACAACAGCCCAGAGGAACAGCTGAAATATTGGAAGTTATTATTCCCTCAATGCTACATGAGATCAATGGCTCACCTGCTGTGTCCTGATAATATATCATCATGGCATTCTCTCATAACATTCTTCTTACACTTAGGCACAACAATACACTTAGGGGTTAGTGTGTTCAGGTGAGACACTCCCACTCACTCTCTTGTTCTACCTTTGTGTTAATCCTGACATGCGTGGTTCTGCCTGCATGTTACTCATTCCATGTGTGGATCTGCCTGTATGTTACACATGACGTGTGGTTCTGCCTGTATGTTACACATGACGTGTGGTTCTGCCTGTATGTTACACATGACGTGTGGTTCTGCCTGCATGTTACTCATTCCATGTGTGGACCTGCCTGCATGTTACTCAATACATGTGTGTTTCTGCCTGCATGTTACTTAATACATGTGTGGTTATTGATCTTACCTTTCAACTCATCAAATCACCATCACCTTGTTAAATACCTAGGCACTGGTATCCAAAATCCAGTGACGAAATCTGCTGCACAAGTCCATCAATGACAACAATCGTTCTAAGGTGGTGTGATCCTTCACCACTGTGAAAGAACATCTGTACAAACAACATTTAAAATAGTTCAATCCCCTCACAACTGTTAGTAACTCCACAGTTACACTATAATATGTACCACCCTTATTAAGTTGTTTAAAGGAGTATGCAATGTTGTGTTATCGCCCATCTATTTCCTGGAACAAAAAACATGCCACAGTGTAGTTATTGGTACCTCTTGATAGAATTAATGGCTGCTTTTAAGACTTAAGTAGTATCTGGAAGAGAGGTCAAATCTCCTTAAAATGATTCATGGCACATTCACAATACACAGTACGTTCACATTTAGTTTACTTTTTTTAACAATCTGGTGAATGGTTTGGTAATTTTGGCGTAATTTGGAATACATTTCTTATAGCTTTTGAAGTAATAAAAAATACTTAGGCACCAAAACTGTACAAGGTGTTAGAAAATGTTTCCCCTGTCCCAACAAAAAATGGCATAAATAAGTCAAGTTCCTAAAAATCTGTCTTATTAAATTTGTTAGGTTTTATTGAATGCTACCAATTTTTAAAAACAAGTTAAAGAGGTAACTTTCTTGTGTTTTAGGGCTATATTTTTTAATGTGAATTTGATAGAAATGTATTATAATCATAAAAATAAATAAATCAAAGTTTTATTAGTCATAAGCAAATGATTTAAAGTAAAATTAAATAAAAGATTAACAAACCTCATTAATGTAAAATTAACTGTATAGTTTAAGAGCAAAAAGCAGAACTATGAAAAACAAATGGTATGAATAAATATTAAATTATGTAACTAAATAGAATAGTATAATACATTAAATGTGTACATCACTTAAAAATAAAACTTTTAGTGAAAAAGTGATGACAAAAAATTATTTAAGTAGTTGCTGCACAATATTGTGGTCACTGTTATGTTCTCAGAAGCTATTAAATAAAAAATAATTTACACATCTAAACAGAACACCTTTATTAGAACTTCACTACATCATAGTACATACCCGAATGGCCTTGCTTAGTTGTTCAGGACTCAGCGTTGGTGGGCTGTCACATTGAACTACATAATCTTATGTTAACCATCACCAACATAACATATTTAGAGAATAAACATTGTTGCACTTATATATACAACAGTTACTGCGGTTAAATTAATGTTGATAATAGTTTATTAAAAACATAAAGCAATGTTATTGAACTACTAGAGGTAAAGTAACAAAACTTTTCAAATATAAAGTTTATTTTTATTTTACTACAATTTTTTTAAATTGAATTAAATTTCCATTATTGTTTGTAACTTAGATTAACTTGAAGTGTTTTTATTTTTACATACCAATACCTATTTTATTGTTTTGAGCCAATTTACAGAAATTTAAATACTCATCTACAACAGTGTAAAAATAAAAACCATGACATGAGCTATATTGACTGAGCGTATCTTGTATACAAATACAATAAGTTAATGTTAGTAGATTTACAAAAGTATATGAACAATATTTTAGCAATTTAACTGTCCATTATGATCAAAATAATTTTATATGATCATGTTGAAACGATATTAAAATAATGTTGAGCTCATGCCTGTGTTCTGATCAAACGCTCTGATGCGCCAATCTTCTTCACAGAAAATTAGTATTTCCCTAAATTGTAACTTAATTCTGTGTTTAACAACAGACACCATCTTCTTTTATATCGTACAAATTATTGTGTAATGATTATTGATGTATATTTGCTTCTTGTTGCATGCCTCACTGTGATTCTTTCAGCCATTCTTCTCCTCTCACTCCCACCCCTTGCTCTTACAACGACTGTATATGCCAGGTGGTTCACTGACTTCGCCTTTAGCCACGCGAGATAAATCAAATAGTTTTTTAAACAGAAATTACCTATTGCTACTTAATAAAAGATTAGCACTATAAAGATTATAAGACTGTTGATTTAAAATAAAATATTTTATGAGCTATATCTCACAGTTTGTATTAAAAGATAATCCTGTTAGATAGTCGGGATTAGTTGGTACAAATAATCAAAGCAGGAGCAATTAGTTTTATTTTGTTACTAGTTTTAGTGAATAGATACACTTTTATTTATTATTTTTCAGACACCATGGTAAACGCGTTTTAAGAAGTGAAATATCAATTTAAATAATGGGCAAGGGATTTAAACAAAAATTACTTACAGTAGACTCCTGATTATCTGACCTAAACGGGGCCGACAGTTCAGATAATACAGAAACAGGGTTGATGGGAGCAGGAGCGAAACAAAAATTAGGTGGAAGTGCATAATAGGTATGAAATAAGGTTTACTAGCGATTATACTACAGCATGAACAATGCAATTAATTGCAGAACTATTACTTTAGTCATGTATAAAAATAACAATGGATTTTAAATCAATTAAATGGAATTTTTATTATATATTTTATGCAAAAGGCACATGCTTAAAAATAATTGTGATTGAAGTTTGTTTCCCAGCTTTGCTCCTCTTGTTCAACGTATGACACTGCCATATCGAGTCTTGACCTCTTCACTAGACTCCCTCTCTCTCTCGGTTTTGTCTAGTCCCAGTCTATGTGTCAGTCAAATATTTTCATCGTCTTCACTGTCATCTTGATTCACCAGAGCTATTATTGCTACTAACCTTTCTCCATCCATTCCTATACATCATCATTTACTTTTTCACTACCAGGAATTTGTTATAATAATGGTAGTAGGTTTTCACCACTTTCTTTTGCCATTTCTTGTGCATTTTCATCTTCTGAAAACAACTTTCTCCAAGATCTTGCCAGAGTTTGGGGTTCAATTTCTTCCCACGTCTGTGCATTCCAATAAATAACACATTTTAGGTTCACTTTCCTCAGCATATCCAGCGCACCATCTCTGTCATCTATCTCTTCAATAAGTTTAGTTAAAAGCTTACGAGGATCTATTTTCTTCAGCGTTTCAAGCACACCGTGGTCCATAGGGTGAGAGGCCCATTAACAAGGACAAGGATTGCTTTCCTGGGTAAGTTTAGCGAATTCAAAAATTGATTTACAGAAGGAACAAATACATTGAAAAAACCGGCCATGGAAAATGTCTTAATTCATCCATGCATTTTTCTGGTTTTTATACAAAACTGTAAAGCAACAGGAGCTAGATTTTTGAAAGCTCGTGGTTTTTTGGCCTTTTCAATAAATACAAGCTTTAGTTTGTGGTTACTGGTAGCGTTTCTGCAACAAGATAGAATTGTAACTCTTTCCTTACTTCATTTATACTAAGGAGCAGATGCCTCAGCCCGGGAAGATATCATCACAGTTTGATATCTCTTCACCCGATAATCCTTCATTGTCGATGATACAATGATATTCCTCTTTAAATTTCAGAAATTTTTCTGAATTTGCTGGTAATTTTTTGCCACATAACGTTTTTTTCCAGGAATCAAGCCAGCCTATACTAGATGTGAAATTAAGTTCCCCTTCATTAAATTCATTTTGAAAATTCCAAGCTTTCTCTTGCAGTATTGACCCTATAATAGTCATGCCCTTATCCCTTTGTTGTGTGAACCAAAATAACAAAGCTTCACCCACCTTTCCATATTCACATTTCTTCATTGTTTTTCTGTCCTTGAGTCCTTCATTAGAGGCTTGATCAGAATATAATTTCTTTTCCTCTTCCTATCACCAAGTGTAACTCTCTCCCCTCCCACCCCCCACATCTGATTCTGATGCAACTCTTTGGAGTGGCAAGAGCTCTGAGTTCTGCATAGAAGTTTTCAAACGGTTCAATGAGACTTGTTTCCTATTTAAAGAAATTGAACACAAGGATTGATTCATTCTTCTTTGGAATACAGTGAGATTTAAGAACAGACAACATGTCATTCACGATTTCTTCTTCAGGTTTGATGGATTTAAGAACAGATAATATACCATTCACCGTTTCTTTTTAAGGTTTGATGGTATTTAAGGTTGTATCTCGTCCTAATAGGTTCTTTAACCTGGCTATTTTCCGCACACAGATTTTGTTCTTGTCTCTGTCACCTCTAAATATTCCAAGACTTCTTCCTAGAATTCATTGAAATCTTCGCCAAGTATCCGGCAAGATTAAGCGGCCTTGGCTTATTAAACTCCATTTTAATATCTGCTTCTTTACAAGACGAGATGATTGTATTCACAAATTTGAGTCGCAGATAATTCACTGCAGACACTACTGACTGTACCATGTTTTATTATATTAACTTTCATAACACGGTTTATTAGTTACAGACATACTCGCCTATTTTTGACGTCTCATTTACAAAAGCACAAGCTATAATGAATCACATGAAAGTTATACATACATCCATGTAAAAAACAAAGACTAAAGTATCTTACACAGTACAGTTAACTGACCAACAAAATAAACCTTCATCTGAGTGCGATACCACTATACAACTTATTAAACGGTACTATGTTGATTTAATTAAACTTTATATAAGCCCATATCTTTGTTGGTATTATCTTTATATAATCAAGCTAAATATGATATATTTGCAATTCTTCAATGTAATATTGATTTTGTGAACATCCTAGTTCTTACATCACCAACCACCACTGAAATCAATTGTAAAAAGGTTTGGGCCTGGGCGGATTTGTTATTTTGTCAATCAAGCTGTTCTCGATCCTTTGATTTCTTTCTGTTTCAATATTACAAGAATAATATTCTTTAACAACTCATTACCGGTACATTTTGAAATACTGTATATAAAACATTAATCCAGTTCATTTTAATAAGCAATATAAAACTAAAAAACTAACATAGGTTGATAACGGAAGGCAGGTATAACGCAGACAAGGGTTGTGCTCCCAAATCTCAACTGCAAGTATCAATTATTTATATTGCTAATAATCCAGAACCATAACTAACAGTAATGGTTGTATTTTAATTCCTAAGATTGTGTTTTTTGTGTGTTTCATTTTCTCCATTATGTGTACCTGGTTAAAAGTTTGACTACAGTAAATAATTATCAAGGTTAATACACATTAGGGGCCCCCCTCTTACACCTCCCAGCAACAGCACTTAACAGTGAGTCACCGCCACTAAACACAGCCTACAAGTGACCGTTGGAAAATATTTGATATCAAAATGAACCATTGAATTGGTTATAAAATAACGAAAGTATAATTATTCGTAGTAATTACAACCCAAATTGGAGTAACACTAAAAGCAAATAACATAGACCCCCATGTTTTTAAAAATTGCGCCCTGGTTCCAATTATGCACAGAAACAATATCTTAGCTGTAACCTTTATATATATCTACACAAGAAAAATTACAAAGACAATCTGAGATGAAATTGCACATGGCATAAGGTGATATGACATTAAATGAGCCCATAGTTTGTGGTACAATTTCTTTCCACGACTGTGCAATACAATAAATAACATAGGTACTTTAGGTTTACATTCCTCAGCTTATCCAGCATAACATCTCCATCGGCTATCTCTTCAATGAGTTTAGTTAAAAGCTTACAATGATCTATTTTCTTTAGCGCTTCAAGCACACCGTGGTCCATTGGCTGACACACTGAGGTGACATTAGGAGGAAGAACAAGTATTCTAAAGTCTTCACTGCTCAGTTCATCCTCATTAGGGGAAGATGGCACATTAACAAGAACAAAGATTGCTTTTCTTTGTAAGTTTAGCGAGCTCAAAAATTGTTTACTGAACAAACAAATTCATTGAAAAACCAGCTGTGGAGAATTTCTGAATTCATTCATGCATTCATCTATTTCTTAAACAAAACTGTAAATCAGTAGGAGCTAGATTTTTGAAAGCTCATGGCATTTTGGCCTATCCAATAAAAGCAAGTCTTAGTTTGTGGTTACCGGTAGCGTTACTGCAGGCTAGAATCGTAACTCTTTCATTACTTCATTTATACGTAGGAGCAGATGCTTCAACCCGGGAAGCTATAGTTTTTGAAGGTAACATTTTATAGTTTGAGCCTATCTTATCACAGATTTATATCTCTTCCCTCGATTGTTTTCCAGCAATCAAGCCAGCCTATACTAGATGTGAAATTAGGTTCCCCTTTATTAAATTAATTTTGAAAATTCCAAGCTTTCTCTTGCAGTATTGACCCTATAATAGTCATGCCCTTATCCCTTTGCTGTGTGAACCAAAATAACAAAGCTTGACCCACCTTTCCATATTCACATTTCTTCATTGTTTTTCTGTCCTTGAGTCCTTCATTAGAGGCTTGATCAGAATATCATTTCTTTTCCTCTTCCTATCACCAAGTGTAACTCTCTCCCCTCCCACCCCCCACATCTGATTCTGATGCAACTCTTTGGATGGCCTCATCATTGTCTTTTTAAGGATTGAAGTTTGTCCTCGTTTGAAAGAACCACTTTCCATGTTTCTCACACAATACAATTACACTAAGGGGAAAGTGCAACGGAGAAAAATAAAACTCAATCACATTATGAACAAATACAGTGCAAACATTGATTGGGGTGGGCGAACAAACTACTCTATATGACTCACTGGCAGACTAAGAAACACTAATACTGTCAAATAAATGTAAATAGCATGTCATATGAATGTGTCGGTTGATCGACTCTATTGGGAACTTGTATTGGTGGTTGCATGGTCTAAGGCGTAACTCACAATAGCCTGGATTGCTGGTGATGGGGAGATCGAAGTTTGAATACTGGTCTGGAGTACTGATGGTGTATTTTACTAAACCGATTCCCACTCTCCCTTCACACAAATGTGGGTACATTTACTCTTCATGATATATATAGATTGTCTGAAGTGATGGTAAGAAAACTCTATCGGAATATCACGTTAAATATGGCTTCTCATAACAATAATAATGTAAATGTGATGATAATGTTGTGTACTAGCTTTGCGTGAGAGTGATGTTGGCTTGCTTGTCTTGCAGGGGAATCCACCTACCTGTGATCCCAACCAGGTGCTTGGCTAATAACCTCCCGGGCATGTCCGCCTGCCTGCCATACACTTTGCGTCACAGGGACGATGATATTGCTTTTTACATCTTTGTCAAGAGAAATTCCTTTAATACGCCATGAACACTGATTAGATATTCAATATGTTATAGAATAGAATATTTCAAGAATGTGATTACCAAGAAAAAATGTCAAACCCATAATATATATAATTAGCAGGGATACATTCTTTTGGCTGGTATGTTTTTATTATTTTTTGGCCAGTCTTTATATCTGTACTTTTCCTTCAAAACGCCCTAAGCTTGCTTGTCACCAATCTGATTTGCTGAACTGTACATTGCTTTACAAGAACAAACACAGTAAAACCTCATTATTTAGAATTAATAGGAGAACAACTCCCAAATTATTTTAAAATTTTATACATAGATCTGTGAGTTTAATACAAAAGGAAGTGTGTGGAGTCAAGAAATGCCTCCACTTCTCCAACTAGGAGTGTAAATCATTAACGAGATTAGACAAGAAACTTTTTTAAACAACTAGAGCGACATCTAGGTCTCAATTATTGGGGGTTTACTGCATGCATAAAAGTCTATTAAACTAACATAGTTTGATTGATATAGTTCTATTACCAAGCATACATTATAAAAACAACTATATTGGAAATTAGAGCTAACAAATACATAATATCCCCATCCAGAGTTAGATTTTATCCGGTACATTAGCAAATTACTTGATCCGAACTATTGTGTTTAACAGGTAACAAATGAATGCAATTATTGAATTCTTTTAAAAATCTAGCATATATTTGGATCTGATAATGTTTCTTGGTTATCAGACATTAATGTCTAGAGACGTGTATTTTGGTGTTTTTTTACATTAATTTTTAATCTTGGTTGACACCATCCTATAAAAATATTCCTAGTAAAATAGTTTATTCTTAATACAAATTTTAGTACAAATACAAAGCCTAAAAAAATATTATTGTAAAATATTATAAAATCTGAAGACTCATTGAAAATGTTTAAAATATTTAATGTTCCTTTAATAATAAAGTCTGAAGAAACAGTGTGAGATAGGTTACTTATAACAAATTATTTACAATATGTAACATTTTTAAAGGCATTTCAGTGTAATGGTGTTAATTAAATACTGATATTATACTAGGCACATCAATGTTTTATTTAGCATTATTGTATATTTATAACATACATAAATTGTTCCATTGTTTTAATGTTATTGAACTAACTTAACATACTATACAAAAAATAATAATTTGAAAGGAAATCAATTTATCATTACCATATTTTGTACACATGAAAGATTTTTTTTCACGAATTGTTTGTGCTATGTGAAATGCATGTTTACTAAATTTTTTTTGTAAGTCGTAATTTTATTTATACTCAATAAATTGTTTTTTAGATCTTATTTTTCATCTTATATATTTTTTAATCATAAACTTTAATACAAGCCTTTTAATTCTGAAGTGTTCACTTTTATAAATGGAAGGGTTACCATATCCTTGTCATACAGGGACGTATCGTTGGGGGGGGGGCTCATGGGGCTGAAGTTTACCCGCCCCCAAAATCCAAACGAAAATTAAAAATTATCATTAAAAGATAAAAAATTAAAAAATTATTATGAATGAAAATTGAAGCTTAAACTTTGTGTAAACTACATTTTTAGTTCCAAGAGTGTAAATGTATTACATTATTTCCTTCAAATGTATTTGGTTGTTTTCGGGTAATTTCAAATCTGCTGTTGTGCGATCAGCTTATAGTTATCACGTTTGGTAGCACTGGAGACTAAAGTTACTTGATCTACAGCCAAAGTCACCTAAATAGTCCTTGAAGACAATCGAGTCAATTATGTTTCACTTCATTTTTTAAGAAATCCCTAAAAGAGATTTTGATTTTAATGGTAAGTTGAGGTTATTATTAGCACGGTATGCTTTATGTGGTTATGTTATTGTTATTGTGTGGGTTTTTTTGGTAAATTATTATTATATTTAAGTACTTTTCAATTCCATGGTATTTAAATATTATTTGAATAATATTCAACTGCTTGTATTGGTTCAAAGTTTACACATAAAAGCAATGTGAATGTGTTTGTGCGCTGTCTAGGGATATTTACATTGTAGCTAACAGCTGTCGCTAGTTAAGCCAGTTAGTAGAGTTATTTTGAAATATTTCTTTGACTAGAAAGGGGAGGGGGAATGATGACTGAGCATTGTTGTAATGTTGAGAAACGGTAATCTTTGACTGACAAGTGAGTTCCTTCTTCCTTGCTTGTACGAGTAAAGTGAGAGGGAAGGCTGAAGGGAATTTGTAGTAGTGAATATTGATGGCGGGCCGGCCTATTCGTACAGTAGTATTAGCACTTTTGACATTAACTTTCACCACCTATTTTTTATATTTATTTGTATATTTATATTTTTTATTTATTTGTTTAGTAACAGAGCTACCAAGCGGCAGCACCCCTAACAATAGTATTGAACAAGAAAGGGAACCTGTGCTATCGATTGCTTCTGGACACAAGTCCTATATTGTTACTGCGGCTGCACATGTTTCCGGTATTTAAGTTCCAAATGAAAATGATTCTGATGATGCAAATTCATTGACTAACCCGTCTAAGAAAACAGTAGAAATATGGCAAGCCGATCATTTTGACACTAAGGACGCAAGGAGAGATTGTTTAACAGTTTTAGATGATAACACAAAGAAAAACATTCTTACTTCACTTTTGCTACTTAAACAACCTTATGCCTTCCCAGTAACTGAAGGAAAGAAACAGAATAAGAGTTTCCAAGAGACATGAATAAAAGATCCAGATACCGGATTTCCTTAAGATGATGGTATTTATTGTAAACCTTGCTGTTGGTTTTTTCATGAAGGAAACTAGTAACTAGCCGCTTCAGAGATTGGAAAAAGGCTAGAGAAGATTTCCTAAAATATACCAGTAAGCATTATTACAAAGAGAGTGCTATGTTAGCAGAGAAATTTCTCAAAGTTTCACCAGAAAAATGTTAGGATATCATGTCTCAGTTGGATTCTCAAAGAGCTATAGAAAAAGAAGAAAATTTAGCAGCTATTAGACCAATAATAAAAACTATTCCATTTTGTGCAGAACAATAATTACCTGTTAGAGATGATTATGACAGTGGACCTCACTCTTTAGAGAACCTGAAAAGAAGGATTGAAAATTGAGAGTTCTTTTGCGATTTAGAGCAAACTCTGGCAATGAAGACTTAAATAGGCACATTATCAATAGCCATAGAAATGTCACATATTTGAGTCCATGCATGCAAAATAAAATTATACAAATATGTTCAAATATAGTTACAGAATAAATAATTAATAAGGTGAATAATGCAAGTTGTTTTAGCCTACTTGCCAATGAAACTATGGAACAGCTTTCTATCTGTGTTAGGTATGTAAACCTACTGAAGGATTAATAAACTCTAGCAATCCGTGAAGATTTTATGGGATTTGACCCATTTCATGATTAGTCTTCAGAAAACTTGACCAAAGTAACTTTGCAGGGATGTGACGAGCTATTACCTGACATGTCTAAATGTGTTGGACCAGAGTATGACGGTGCAGCCAATATGTCAATCCACATTAGTGGTGTCCAATCTAGAATCATCCAAAAGTGAAATAAGTTCATTGTGCAAGCCATCGCTTAAATCTTGCACCATCAAATACTATGCTAATTCCTATAGTCAGAAACTGTCTTGGTGTTGTTGATGAAGTAGCAAACGTATTTAGAAATCATCCTAATGCAAATGAAACTCTTCAGGATGCAATTTTAATACATGCCCCAGAGAGTATAAAAAGAATATTTCTCTGCGGCTGTGACACCAGATTCATTGAAAGGCATGACAGCTTCTTAACATTTGTTGAACTCGTTAAATGAATTTTCATTAGTTCTTCAACAGCCTCAGCTTTATTGGCAGCCATGGAGAAGAGTGAATTCATTGTCAGCCTACTTGTTTGTGACAAACTCCTTAGCCTTACTCTGCATTGTCTGTATTTCTTCTTGATTTGGTATCAGTTCTAAAACATGGTAACCCTGAAAAATCAGTGAAAAGATGAAGGAAAATTATTTCAGGAAATATTTATTTCTGCTTCACGGCTTGGGGAGGAGGTGTTTCGAATTGAACTGAAGGTTCCAAGACTCACATTAAAGCAGACGAAGCATGCAAACCCTTATAGTCCAAGCTCTAAATTTGGGACATAGAAAAAAAAAACTGAGATTATTTGGGATTGGTTTATAAAGGTCTACTGAACACCCAGAAGAAAGTCCCAAGAAATCCCTTGTTGGGGAATTTTCCGCCATTTTGAAACCAAGTTCGGCCATATTGGAATTATGTAAGGGTTGACAAAAACATCTGTTTCAAGCATACTGGTTTATTTAGAAGGCTCTTTTTATATGTTCACAGAAAAACGTGCTATCATATAAACACAAAAATATCTACTTTATGTCGACAGTTCACCTGGGTTTATGAGTTTGAAATTTACTTTTAGTACTTTTTGTAACAAACACCCAAGGCTTTTCTTCAATAAAACCTTTAATTTTGATTTTACAGAAAATCATTCTGAATAAAAATTGTAGAGCATAAACCCCTCTATCGAATCCTTATATAGTTTTACCTATATATGTTAAGCCTGCTGGTCAGCATTACGTTCAAACTTGCACTCAGGCGCTCAGCCACGGCTCGGCGCCCCATAAACTTTTTTCTTTACCGTTAATTTTTTTTAAACATTGTTTTGTTATCATCTTCACTATCTATATTACAATCAGGAGAGGGCCAAATTATTAATTTTTTTTAATAAATAGAGTTTTAAGCATAATTTAATTAATAACTAAGATTAAATGAACATTGCCTAGGTTATTTAAAGAAATTGCCGACTAACTTTGTATTGAGACTAAAGTTATAAGTGCAGTTGAATAAATCCAGTGCTAATGGGAGAACAAGAAAACTTTGGGTGCAATATATGCAAATGGTTCACATCATCATGCTTTTCATATTAGCTGAGCGGTCTGGTGATTGGGGTCTTGCTTCCTTTCTTACACGCATCCGGACACCTGAATAATGCCCGTTCAGCCTATATTTACTTACATATGATGCTTCAACTTCACGATTAGATGCTCAAACAAGTTCTGGTCAGGCATCTGGAGTGACATGTCCATAGAACAAATCCTCACGCGCGCAATGAAATCATTTAGAGAGTTGACAACTGGTAGGGGCCTTACTCCTGCAACGGTTGCTTGATGGCTCTATACTTCTCGGATAACTCACACTATTGAAACATTCTGTGGAGTTGAGTATGCAACTTCAGATCAACATGTAGAACTAAAGGATTCACGTCAAGGTCGTGACCAACATGACATTCAAATCTTGGTTGAGTGGCTTCGCCTTCACAACCCACTTCACCGAGCGTCGCCTCTTCTAACATCAATCTCTTCTGGAGCGGTGGCAGATGACGCCATCAACTGCGACGAAGCAGAAGAAATAGGCAAGTTATCGATAAAAAAAAACTATTGGGGAAATGTTTAGTGCAGTAACACTTCACAGGACAGACTCTGTGAAAACATTGGCTCACATGACTAAATCGATCAAAGTACATGATAATGAGATTGCAGTAAATCCCAATCAACTGTTCCACAGGATTGTTTGTGTAGTAAGAAGTGATAAAAGATCTCGTATTATACCTGCAGTACAAGTTATCACCTCGGCCACCATAACCTTTTGATTAAATATCAATCAGAAAGGGTAACAAAGCTCTGTTAGTCCCAATGCTTCAACAATATGCACCGCTTGATGACAAAGCTCCTGATGGTACTTACTTTGCTATGGATGAAGGCTATCTGTTACACCACTTTGTTTGGATTTGCCACAGCACTTAAAGACAGATATGCCAGCAATATGTTGGCATTTTGATTGGAACATATGGCCAATGTCATGTAGTTTTTGATGGGTACAATGTTTCTAGCACCAAGGATTCAGAGCATTCGAGAAGAAATGTATCATATGTTTCAGCCAACATGATAGTTGAAAATTATATTATAATACCAACTTCTCAAAAAGACTTTCTTGGGAATCCTACCAACAAAACCAGATTCATAACACTACTAATGGTACACCTTAAAGCCGCAGCTTTTCACTTTACCCAAGCTACTTTTGATGCAGACACCCTCATTGTGTGCACGGGTCTACAAAACGCCCAGTCCAAAATCTCTATACTAGTTGGACAAGATACAGATCTTCTCGTATTGTTGATTTCTCTAGCTACATGTAGTGTATTCATGCTGATTCCTGGAACAGGAAAGAATCCAGACCATATTTTTAGCATCAAGAAACTGCAAGAAGGTTTTGGTCAAGTGGCTCATTTTCTTCTCCTGTTACATGTATTTACAGGATGCGATACAACTTCTGCCATTTATAATAAGGGAAAGAAAGCAGTTTTTAAGAGCTCCAAGATGACATAGTCAAACCGTCAGTATCTTTAATGCCAATGATTCTCCTCAATACACTATTGCATTCCTTAAAATAAAAAAGAGTGAGTAGAGAAACAGACCTTAACACTGCAAGTCACCACATATATCTAAGAACAATTGCCGAGCAACAACACAATGCAAATTTTAAACTCGCCTCCCTTCCACCTACCAAAGCAGCAGCACGCTCACAGAGCTTGTCACCAAATTCAACTGTGGAAAGGTGTGGCGTTACCAGCTACAAACTGGAGCTGGAAGCATGATGCTGGTCAAATCCTTGTCTCTATACCAACTCTCCAAGATCCTGCTCCTCAAAACCTTCTGAAGCTGATTTGTTGTAACTGCAAGGTCAACTGTGAGAAATATTGTGTGTGCCAAAGAAGATCCTTGCCCTGTTCTCAGTTGTGCGGCCACTGCGCTGGGGTAGGCTGCAGTAATACACCACCCGTCTCTGATGATGATCAAGATGACCTGACAATTATGGATACTTGTGAAAATGCAGAGAATACTAACAATAATGATACAGTCTAAAAGCTCTGTGACTGTACAGTTTACTTAATTGTGTGTGTTATTGTACTTATTTATTGAAAAGGATTTTGTAACCAGTTCTTTCTTTATTTATTAACCAGTACAGTAACTATTCCACAGTTCCAGCATGCATTTTCTCACAAACTTAACTGTACGAAAATATGTGGCGTTAATAATGTTTTTATAATTAATATTTAAAACAAATTTGCTTACTTATTACTACAATTATTAAGTATTCCATTTAAAAATCATGGAAAAAAAAATATATATATATTTGTTTCAAATTGAAAAATAGAACAGTAATTCTATATGTTATGTGTTACATTAAATAAGCCTAATATGATTAAACATAAAATGCTATTAATTTAATTTACACCACTACTTAATGTTCACTTTAATATTAAAAATGTTACGAAATAAATTTCATTATAAAAAATATTTGTTATCTTCTTTTTACCCTTTCTTTGCTAAAGCACAGTCATAATTTATATTAATTGGAAACTTATACGGAAATCAGAGGAACAACATTAATATTAATTAATAACAACTACAGAGTATTTGAGAGCAGCAGAGAACTTCCGCGGCGATGAAGGTGGCAGGGGTGCCAAGCCGTGGCTGAGCGCCTGAGAGCAAGTGTAGCGCACGTTTGAACGTAATGCTGACCAGAAGGCTTAACATAATATATAGGTAAAACTATATAAGCATTCGATAGGGGGTTTTATGCTCTACAACTTTTATTTAAAACATTTTTCTGTAAAATAAAAAGTAAAGGTTTTATTGAATGAAAGCCTCACGTGCTAGTTACAAAAATACTAAAAGTAAATTTCAAACTCATAAACCCCGGTGAACAGTTGACATAAAGTAGATATTTTTGTGTTTATATGATAGCACATTTTTCTGTGAACAATAGAAAAAAAAGGGAACCTCCTAAATATAATAGTATGCTTGAAACAAATGTTTTCATCAACCCTTATATGATTCCAATATGGCCGACTTATTTTTCAAAATGGTGGAAAAGACCCCATGGGATTTCTTGGGACTTTCTTCTGGGTGTTCAGTAGACCTTTATGAACCAATCCCAACCGGTCTCAGCTTTTTTTAAAATTTGGCCATTTTATAGCTTATTTCACGGGACTATTAAACTACTTCTCTGAATAATATTACAGAGTGACTGTCTTCATTCCTAGTGTCGATAGTCTCATTCAAAATATATGTGATAGATTCATTTCAAAATGGGGCTCTAGTAAGTGGGTGGGGGGATATAATTAGAAAAAAAACTTTACAGGTGAGGTACAAAATTAAAATTTGGCAGACAGGTAAAGAGATAAATCCATATAACCAAATAAATCTATAATTTCTAAGAGTGGGTTTGAGAAAATAGTTTGAAGGGGGTTCAAAATTACCAAAACTAATAGAAATAATTATTTATCTGTGTGGTAGAAATTTAGTAGGCAGCTAAAGGAACCACTCAAATAGTTATAAAATGCTTAAAACTTTAAATTTTGAAGTGGGGCACCAGGAAATAGGGAAGAGGGTATAAACTTAAACAAAACTTTTGGGTGTGGTAGAAAATTTAACTTTTGAAGTTAAGTAAAAGGATAACTTGAGATGGCCAAATGAGTTTTATAAAATTGAAATTTCAGAATGATGGTTAGAAAAATGGGTGTGGAGGTGAGCTATTTAAAAATTTCCAAAACTAATAGAATAAACTACTTCCCAGTGTATTAGAAAATTCTGAAATAAAGTAAAGTGACCATGCTAGTCAGATATAAAAGTCTAAACATTTTAAATTTTAAATTTGACATGGATAATTAGGGAAGGGAGGTTATAGAAAGAAAAAAGTCTTAGGTATGATAGAAAGTTTAAATTTGGCGTGCCGATATAAGAACTACTTAAGATATCCAATTAAATCATAAAATTTGAAATTTATAGGTGGGAGTTGAAAAACTGGTGGGATGATGGGACTCAAAATTTCCAAAATTAATACATTAATTTATTTATCTGTATGGCAGAGAGCTGAAATTCTTTAACCAGATATAGGTGACAGAGACCACTCCAAATAATCATAAAAGTCTGAAAATTTTAAATTTTGTAATGGAATTCTGGGAAATTGAGGGGGAGAAGCTTTCGTTAGAAAATACTTTTGAAATGAGGTCGACCATCATAATATACCAACAGTTTGAGAAAAACTCCAGATAATAATCAAATGAATCCTAGAATCTAAAATTTCTCAAGGTTTGGGGGGTCAGACATTTACAAAACAACAAATACTTCAATATTATTATTATTATTATTATTAGCACCACGTCTTACTACCCGTTCGGGCTATACGCACACTACTACTTCAATGTTGTATGAAACTGAAATTCAGCAGGAAAGTAAAGAAATATACTACTCCACATAACTATAAAAGTCTGACAATTTTAAAATGTTCTCCAGTAAATATAATAACTAGGGTTAGTAAAAATCTTTTAAATATGGTAGAAAATTAAATTTGGCAGACAGGTAGAAGTATAACTCCAGATAACCAAACAAGTCTTAAGATTTGAAATTTCCAAGTGGTAATTGGACAAATGGGGAGAGGAGTGGAAGGGGCTTAAAATTTCCAAAATTAAATCGAAACACTATATTTTCAGTGTAGTAGATAACTCAAATTCAGATTGAGGTAAAGGGGCCACTTAAAATAACCAAAAGAATCTAAAAATTGTAAATGAGAACCTGGTATGTAAGGGAAAAGGGGTGAGGGTAAGAGGATATAAAAATTGTAAATGAGAACCTGGTATGTAAGGGAAAAGGGGTGAGGGTAAGAGGATATAAAAATTAACTTTTAATTGTGATAGAACATTTAAATTTGGCATTCAGGTATAAGGACTCCTCGAGATCACAAAATAAAAATGGAACAAATTGGAGAAATGACTTGGGGAGAGGGTTCAAAATTTTCAAAACTAATACAAAAACTATGTCTCTGTGGTAGAGAACTGAAATTTAGCTATTATATTCAAGGACTATTCCTGGAATTGTGCTTAAGAAATGGACTAAAGGTCGGAAACAGTTGGTTTAAGAAGAGCAGAGATATTCATAAGATAACGCACTATAGCTGGAATGAGGAGCAAAAATCCCTAATGGACTATTTCCAATTAGATATAGAATCAAAGGCATACACAATGAACATTATGGTTCTGCCAAGTGTGTATTTGGACAGGGACTGTAGACATTTAGTCGCCGACATGAAAGGCTGGAGGAGGGGGTGCCAGATATTGAAGCAGGAAAAGAGGATAAGGAAATGGAAGCTCAGCCAAGTGGATGAAAGAATGACTTTTCAAGAAAGATTAAAAGGATCACTACCAAAGAACAACATAAAAGGAGAAAAACAGGAGGGGCAAAGGTTTAAAAAGTGGATGGTGGAAGCGGCAGAGGAGATACGTGGAAGAACAGGCGAGAAGATGGAAAGAAACTCCATGGTGGAACAAAAAGATAAAGGAAGTAGTGAATGCCAAGAACAAAGCATTCAGAGAATAGTTCACAAAACGAGCCAGAGAGACTGAGGATAAATATAGGCAGAAAAAGAATGCATAGAAGATAGTGAGAAAAACATTGAGGGAAGATTTGACAAAAGCGCTACAGACTGATGTGGAAGGGAGCAAGAAAATATTGTATAGTCAAGTGAGCCAAAGGAGGAGGGAAAGTAAGAAAGAGGTCCGAATGATGGATAAAAAAGAAAGGATAATGGAGAGGGATGAGGAGGTAAAGAAGCTGGGGAAATCATATTTTGAAAGATTGTTGAATCCCGAAGGGGAAGGATTGGTACGAAAGGAAGAAGAAGAGAAGGGAATGGAAGGAGAGCTGGAGGAGGAAGTAGCAGGCCTAACTTGGAAGGAAGTTGAAAAGGATGAGGGAAGGGGAAGGCAGCAGGATAAATGGGTCTACAGTGAAGGTATAGGGTATTAAGGGCAGTGTGGATGGAGAAGAAAGTGCCAGAGGTTTAGACAAAAGGTATTATATTATCAATATTCAAGAAAGGGGATAGGAATAGGTGTGAAAATTATAGAGGCATAACACTGATGTGTCAATGGGTGAAAATATACGAAAATATTCTGGAAAGGAGGAAGAGGAAAAGTGTGAAGGGAAGATGGAGAAAAGAGCAACATGGGTTCAGAGAGAGGAGGTTGATTATAGATTTAATATTTGGAATTAGATAAGTGATGGAAAGGAGATATGAGTTTGGAAAGGATCTGGTAATGGCATTTATTGATGTAGAAAAAGCTTATGATAGTGTGGATAGAAAGAAAGTATGTAAAGCAATGAAGGAGGCTGGAGTAGAAAGAGAAGTGGCTAGGAGAGTAGAGAATATGTATTATAATAATGTAAGATGTGTAAAGACAGAGAGGTTGGATGGAGTTGCTCCAATTAAAAAATAGAGTCAAGCAGGGAAGTGCCCTCTCACCATTATTATTTGTATTGGTGATGGAAATGATCATTAATAGAGTGGCAGGGAAACTGGGTGAGGAGAAAATTAATGCAATGATGTTTGCTGATGACCTGATGGTATGGGGGAAAAGGAAGAGGAAGTACAGGAACAGCTGCAGGAATGGAATGAGGAGGTGAAAGAGTGAGAATGCAATTTAGTATGGTGAAAATTGAAGTGATGATGACAAGGCAGAAAACAAGGCCAAGAAAGGTGATAGAAGTGGATGGAGTAGATTTGAAATAAGCAAAGATCATACAGTATTTGTGTAGTGTGATTGAGGTGAAAGGGGGCAGCAGAGAAGATATAGTGAGACGAGAGCAGCAGGGAGAGGTTTTCTATAAGTGTGTAAGAGACCTACTATGGAAAAGAGAAGTGCTGTATATAGCATACTTCATACACATAGTAAGGTATGCAGCGGAAATTTTGACTTTGGATAAAGGAGAAACGAGGAAAGTGGAGGCCATAGGAATGAAGTTTTTGAGGAGCATGCTGTCACCAGAAGAGATAGGATTAGGAATGAAGATGTAGGGTCTAGAGTTGGATTACATGAGATAGTAGAGGAAGCTAGGATGATATGCTATGGAATGAGGATGGAAGTGCCGAAAATTCCAAGAAGATCAGTGGATATTAAGTATTTAGGGAAGAGATCGCAAGAGAGACCAAGCAAGAGATGGGAGGTACATCAAGTGTGCAAGTGAGAGGAGGAGAGTGGAAGAGAGTGCAGGAGGAAGAATTGTGGAGAGACAGGGGGAGATGGAAGCATTTTACTAAATGGACCAGGCCACAGGCTGAAAACAGTTCATGATGATAATAAAGTGAGGGCTGGTAAAATGAGTGTTTTTAAATTTCCAAAACTATAAGAATAAACTACTGATCGGTGTGGTGGAAGATTGAAATTGGGGGGGGGGGCTGTTGAACGGACCATCTAAACCGCAATGAAGAACATTCTTTGATGTAAAAATGAAGGACTGAAAATCAGGAAGGAGCTCTCCTCAAAGTTTCCAAAACTAAAAATAAGTTAATCCTTTATTGCCTTAACAATATACAGGGTGTC
Source organism: Timema bartmani (assembly GCA_902151455.1). NCBI lineage: Eukaryota > Metazoa > Arthropoda > Insecta > Phasmatodea > Timematidae > Timema > Timema bartmani. Next base: position 131,265 of record CABFWB010001581.1, read on the forward strand.
CCACTTGAACTGAAAAGTATCAGTTTACATTGACCAGCCAAGCTGGAATGAAACTAAACATAGATATGTCTGTCTACCTGTGTGTATGAGAAATGGAGGCTGATCACATCATGTGCTGGAAGTGACCTTGGGTGTACAAACACAGTGGAACACGGCGCTCTATATACCTGAAGGTGGAAGCCAGAACCTGAGGAGAGGAAATACCACCTGGATCTAGCGCCGGATGTTCTCCCATAAATCCTTCCTTTGACAATTCTCTATGGACCCACTAATCCAATATGTCTTCACAATAAACACGCGCTCTTTCACTAAATACTGATACATGTTCACCGCTCGCTCGCCTCGATCTAACCGACTACTGCCATTGTTGTCTCCTCCGAAAGTTTAATTCCGTTGGCGTTGCTGTATTTCCTTTGTCTTGGACTACAGAGTATAGGGTCAAAGTGTAAATGCAATCCTCCAAATTTTACTAAAGTAGACAAACATTGGGGCTACCTTCGAGTGGAACACCCTGTACAATTCAACATCTTAACTATTGGTAGAGCCAACTCTGCTGTATTGTACTAATTTCAGCCAACTGATCATTTCAAATTTTGGCAGCGTGCACTG
>CABFWB010001581.1:131972-151424 GCA_902151455.1 Timema bartmani
GGTGTCACTAGGGTATGATTTTCTATCTTTTCTTCAGGCAAATGCTGACGCATGCCCTATTAATTTAACTCAAAGTTCCTGTCACATTAAGGGCATTTGTTTGTATTCAAACTATTCTTAAACAACCTATATTATATTTAACTAATCTAACCTAACAAATGCTGGCTGTTAAATTATGTTACAGTCTAGTCATGTATAAAGTATTTCCCCAGGACTAGCAATATTTTATAATTATTTAAATCTGAAAAGCACCATACATATATCGTTCCCGCCAAAATAGTGTTTACACAATGTATAACTTATAGCTTAAAGTAAACAAATTGTATTACTTCCAAAAGTGGCACAGTAGTAGTGAAAATATAATGCTAGTTGACCAGTAGTGCTGCAGTAGTGTGCTCGGGACTGGACTTCTGCGCCACTCACGTAATAACGTCACTTCTTGGACAAATCACCATGCTTAGCAAGCAAATCAACGCCACTAGAGTTCCACTCCCACTAATGGCTCACTCAGCTTCAGTCTTTCATACAGGCCAAACACCTTCAGTCAGGGTTACCAGATTCAAAAGATAAAGGAGGACAATCTAGTTTGAAATCCATTAAAATGGAGAACATTTTAAAATAAAACAAAATTTAAGATATAAACTTTTATTATGAAAGAAGACATCAAGATTGAAATAATCTTATAACATAGTGCTGATACCACCTGTACAGGTATAGGTATACTGGGATTTTTCTCATCCAACTCTGCAACCACGTTTTCTGCTTCATAAAAGATTATTTTTTGCTTAGCTAGAATGTTAAAAGAACTTAAGTACCTATTTTTTACCAGTTTTTGAGCGGATGAGTAACATAGGTTTTAACCCTGGAAAGACTTACTCCCACGTGAGTTCCTGAGAGCCAAAGCAGATATATTTCAGTGTCTTAGGAGGGGAAGGGTTTCTTCGAGGAGGTCATTTTATCATATATACTCATTTGGAACCCATTTCGACCCATGACCAATTTAAAACCTGCACCATTCCCCTTAGGGGAGTGCAGAAAAGTGAGGAGGAGAGAGGAGAAGACTGGGTCATTGTGGAGGAAGAGAGGTGTTAGGAAGAAAGGATATGTTGTGAGGCAAGTGTTCCAAACATATGGCGCTGGTGGCTGGAAGTTGTTTATGATAATGATGATGATTTCAGCACACCAGGGGCTGCCAAACTGTCGGTAGCAATCTACCTGTAGCTCGCAGAGGCATTTTTGGTAACTCACACATCAATTATTAATGCGACATTATTGGAGTCTGGGGTGAGGTGGCAACACAGCACTCAAATTCCACATCAGCTTATGTGTGAGCGCATCATTTTTAGTATTGTGTCTTGTGTTTCGAAGTTATAATAGAGTCAGGTTTATCTACAAATAATATGGGTAGCTCACGAAACATTTTGAAATTTTTAAAGTAGCTTCCTTATTAAATGAGTTTGGTAACCCATGTTCTATGTGTTTCTGCTATTAGTTCTCTATCAGCGGTAGAAATTTTTCAGTCCTACATTCATTGAAAGTCCATGTCAACAGCTGACTATCTGGGAAACTATACACACAGTTACTTTGAAACCCGAAAACATATTAAAGTGCATTTTTCTGCATTCTGCATATGACAGCAGCAAAACTCTGTCATTTTATAGTAAAGGAAATTGATAGAACTAAAGAAAAAGGAAAATTAAACTACTAAGAGTAAATTTGATTAAGAAAGCCCACCTAGGGAAAGAGGAAAAATGTGGGAAGAATCCAATGCACAAAGGTGACATCTTCCTTTCTTCTGTCTTCTATAGTAGAAGTAGTCACACACACATTTTAACACAAATAGAATAATATTTCAGCACTTGCCTTTATCAAACACAGAGAAGAGAGTACAGATAGCACAAACACTGGATTACTCCATTTTGAATTTAAAGAAGAACTGTTAGAAACACATTGTGCCAACTATTTTTGGGAGTAAAGATAAATTCCTTGGCTATGGTTAGTATTACCTTAAACTACTTAAAGACTAAAGATTACATTGTTGCGACATATTAATATTTACTCCACGTGTCAATAATAATATACAATGATGCGTATAAGTTTTTAAAGAATCACAAATTGAAAAATTTAACCAATTAAAACTGAAGTGGGAACCATCCAAGTGTAATTTGTGCGTAGTAGTCTATTAAAACTATACAATGCTGATAAAGATTAGTAAACATGGCAACAGTGTGTGTCTACCAGCTTCAGACAGACCAAAAGTGTTCCAGTTTAATTTGCCCATATTGATTTATTTATCAATTTTACGAATTCTAATATATTATTTAACCTGCACAAAAAAGTGTTACTTAATTTATAGTGTATGCAGTGTGTGTAAATTATAACAATAAAAAAATATATTTAAATATTTACCATTAAGTGTAAAAAATGACTACTAAAAAAATAGAAAATAACATTCTATCCGCAAAATTAAATTCTCATTAATAGTTTGAGCTTTGAACCAATAAGGGACTTCACAAATGAGCAAATATTTTTATCAACATTAAATGATTTATTTTTCAGTTTGAAATGTTGAAATTTGCGAATTAAATGTGGAATATGTAGAAATTCCAATAAAATAAATAAACATCAAATTTTGTTAAAATTTGCTGTGTAATAATGATAAAAAAAAATATTCCAAAGTTGAAAAAAAAAGTTTGAAATTTAAAACCACCCTGTAAATGCATTCTTTAAAAAAAATCACACTTATGCGCTCAAGAAAAGTTCAGGTCCGTAGTTATAGCTAGCTATCCATGTAAAATAGGCTTGAAAATATTTTAAGTACAAGCTAACCCACCACATTTTGAAAAACATAAAAATATTAATAAAAGTAATGTTGACATTATGGTGGACAAACTTTAGTTATATCGTCCATTTTATGTGTAATTTTATTGCCTAACATTTCACATCCACCTCTCCTATCTTGTGACTTCAAACTAAGGTTAAGAAAATCAAAAAAAGTCCCCACACAATTACAATTATTGTTTCTACCATCTGCTTCATTCCCTTTATTGAAATCATATTTCTACTAGCTGAAAACTACATACTGTAAATTCTTGATAATCCGGAGTAGTCGGTATCAGAGAACGTGCGGGTGATTGAAAAACACGAATAATTGAATACAGAACTTTTTCTTTAATGTAGACATATGAATTGTATTTATAATGTAGATAATCATTTATATAATGTTTCACATAGATATGCACAAAAATACAGCGCAGCTTGTATAGTATTATTTCCTCCAACATTTGTTTTGTGATGTAATTGTATATTCTTTTCTGCCTAACACATTAGCGTTGAAGAACCATGCATGGATAGTCTTGTAAACTGGATAACCTGAGCATGAATGGTTGGGAGTTTATTGTACTATCATTCGTTAAAATAATGTAGGTGTACTTACTCAAGGAACGGCGAAAAACAATTAATTTTAGCTATTTCATTTATTGGAGAGTTGTTTGTTGTGTTGATTTGAGTCCACTGCACCAAGAATACCACTAAAGAGTGAGAGAAAAGAATGAAGATTGCTGTGGTATTTTCAATAATACTACAAATGCAGCCCCAGTCTAGCATAGAGTGTAAGCAGGCGAGGATTCGGTGGGAGGGGGGAAGAGTGTTAAAATGTTAAAAGGGTCAGTTGACCCCTTTGTGAAAGTTAGAAAATTAATACAAAAAACAAAATGAAAGTTCAAATTTTAGAAAGAAAAATACAACACAGATAAATTATACAATTTTGTATCTCCTTACGCGTGGACACCTCTTAAGCCGGGTCCACATGGGCGTTATTCGACCACGTTTTTATCAATGTTTGGTATGACACGCAAGTGTGGAAAAAATATTCGTTTTCATGTATGATTTATTTGTTGTGCAGACCAAGTAACAAACATTATTCCACATAGAGACAGTAGACTACCACACATAAAAGAAGACTAATAATCGCCTGAAAGCAGTTCATCCACGAATACCGAATATAGAGTATGTGTGGACAGCAGGAGCAGCGGAACTGTTGGGGACTTTGCCCCCCTGGAAGTAATTTGCCCCTCGGAATAAATTCCTCCCCCCCAGATATATTTCAAATCCTCTGATATTATCGAATATGAAGCTGAAATATGGCCTTAAATCAAACTCCAAATGACCTTTAGATGCATTCTATTGTCAAAAATTTGCCAGAGAAGACCACTTCAAATAACTTCTAGACTAGAGGCATCCATCTGTCAGAAAATGTCAGGGGAGGACAACTCCAAAGAGCTCCTAGATGCATGTTATTTTGAAGAATTTTCAGACGAGGACCACCCCAAATAATCTAGTTTCTGAAATATTCAATTTTAAAAATTTTGTTGGTGGAAGACCACTTCAAAGTTTATCTTCTAGAGGTATCTAATAATCATAAAAAATTAAGGTGATAATCACTTTAAATGGCTTATAAAAGAATCTATTTAAAAAGAAAAAACAAGGAGAAGACTTCTCATAGCTTCTAGAGTGAACCATTTTTTCAAAAAAATTTGAAGGAGGGACACTCCAAATTGTTTATAAAAACTATTTGATTTTAAAAATTTGGGGAGAATGACCACGGTTTAAAACATAGGCCTGCAGAAGATCAAATATGAGTGAGAAACTATTAAATGGCTTTAAACAAAATCTAACATTATAAATAGCTATGTTATTTATAATTATGACCCCCCTATGAAAATGATCTGGATCCGTGCCTGAGTGTGAGTCTAATCTCATTTCATGTTTTGTATCCTGAGGATCTATCGCTAAGTTCATCAATATTGTGTGATAGGAAAAAGCAGAACTGTTATTGGTTTTTGTTGGGTTTTTATAACTTCCTCTTTTCTCAAGGATCATATAATCAAATTACAATAGGAAGACGCTTCTTGAGGATGTATAAGATATTATGTAGAGTAGCAAACACTGGCAGCCAGGAGGTTACTACTATTAGAGATAGGCCAAAACCACTATCTCAAATTTGAATTTGAATTCTACCAATAAGTATAAGTTGAATTAGAATCCAAATTTTAGAAAACCTGATGCATAGTTATTTACAGTGGCGTTTGGTGGTCTTGGAAGATGGGCAAGAATCTTTTAATGTGGGGTCAGGGGTAAAAATTTTATCTTTGGCTTTAAATTCTGTGTTTAAATAGTTTAAGGTGTGATGGGAGGGGACACGAGAAAAAACCAGTGTTTTTGCAGTATTCTTGGCAAAATTAATAAAATATTGCTCCGGTACAAACAGAGTTTAATTTTCTTCACGTGGGGACCTAAAAATTTCTTAAACATCTGTCAAGGGTGTTTTGGAATTTAATGACGACTTTTTCTTTTCATTTAAAAAGTTCCTCATCTAATGCTTCTATGCTAATGACAGATATTCAACAGCTGTTGATATCACCACGTGAATAAAATTATACTCTAGGTTTGTACTGGAGCAATATTTTATTTATTTAGTCAAAAAAATGTTTTGTCATAAAAACTGCAAAAACTTTTTCTCCTGTGCCCTTCACTTTCACCTTAAGTGGTATAAAATGTAATTTGATTATAATTTTAAATATATTGAATTATGCTTGGTTAAAATAAATATGATGCAGGATAGTATTTGTTTAGAAACACTTGAATAATGTGAATCAAGACCCATTAGAGCTGTACTGAACACACGACTGATGTAAAACTGACACTGCGCATGCGTCAACATTGACCAAGATCACTCTGTCATTGGCCAAAATACTTTGTTTTATTCTCTTTTCCCTCCCATTCATCCCTCATGTTATTTGAATTCTGTAGAAGTAAGTTTGAGTTGTCTCCTAGTAGGTCCTCGTGGCAAGAACACGCTTAACAAATACCAAGCTACTGCCAAAATTATACTATAGATCAGGTTTGTGATTTAAAAGATGTTTGTAAACCTAGAAGAAGGTTTTATTTTGCTGAAAGTAAGCAAGCAGTGCTTACGTAGACTGGCCACACCTGGTTATCTAATTTTCCCACATTGCTATGATTTTGTTTGTAAAAATTTTAATTTGTTCAGATTGACTGGTAAATTAAATAATTATTTGTAATCTGGTGGCAAGGTTTGTCCTGTAATTATTTTGGGTTAAGCTGCTAGTAAGCATAATATCTCTAAAAAAAATTATAATTACCTTTTTAAATCTTGATCTATTTATTATTTTGTTATTTCTTTCCTCCCAAACCTCTAATGACCTCAAGGATTCAAATGTCCGAAGGGGTCATATCTAGTTTATGTACATCGTTACAGATTAAATGTTGTTATTTATTTAGATCTTGCTGCCTACCCTAAAAACACAACTTCATGGCATCAACCCACAATTGAGCGGTTGCTGTCTGATGGATAGCTTCTGTGGATAGAGCGTGTCAATATATCGGAACAACAAACCATTTGACCGTTAATCTCAGTTTTCCAGACTGGAGTCGCTAATTTTTCATTCAAGTAGCTCATTTGTTCTTACTAGGCTGAGTTAACTTCATTCTAGACATTCAAGAAAACTCGGGTAGCGCCGGGGATTGAACCCAGGACCTCTGGATTTGTAGCCAGGAACTCTGATCACTATACCACAAAGGCTGCCAGCCCTAGCAACATGATAATAAACCAACATTGACACATAATTAATTTTAACATTTCAACCTTATCACAATACCTTGTTTGATTTTTGCTACCACCAAACACCAGCTGCTATTTTGACAACAAGAGTAAGTTTCATCTTGCACATATGTAAAGTCAATAAAACATTGGAAAGTAGAGATAAGCTGCTCTTTAAGGGGTGTTTAATCTAAAGGAGTAGAAAGACTGTTCAATAAAATATTTAGACTTTACAACAACACATCGGATGACAAACTTGTAAATTGTGAGAGTGTGGTCAGTTAAAAAACAGTAACAAGATATTTGAATCAGGGCACCAGGCTAAGCGGGCATTGTTCCACTAATGCAGTCTTTAAAAAAACTCGAAAATTATAATTATTTGGACATATTTGATAGTTTTCTAGTTTCCTTTAATGTTTCAGTATAACTACGGTGACCATACGTCCTTTAGATATTGTTTTTCTATAATAGTAATTTGAATATTAGATTAAATATTGGTCCGCAGTATATCGCCCATATAAACATGAAACTGTCATTTCATTTTGTTCATTTCCAGTCACTGGAACTTATATATAAATGACGGCAAACTATTTGGTGAATAAGAATTTGTGCTAAAAGTTATGTCACCAGCAAAAAGACGATAATTGAGACAAAATTACTGGTCCTGCCAATGTAGATGGGCTGAAATTTTTTAATATTTCACAGATAAATCCATATATTTTTTTAAAAAATTGTTGAATTTTGCTTTTGTCTCCCTGGATCTAGTGCTGAAAAAGTATTTTCATTAGTGAACAATATGTGGGCAGTGAAAAAACCAAATTAAAAATTGAAACATTGGAAGCATGCATTACACTAAATGCAACTTTGACACGAATTGTATTCAGTTTTATGAATTTTTAAAACATAAACCTGATTTATTAAAAAAAAAAGTCCATTCTTGTAAAAAGTATCGAAATATTTTTTTTAAATATAATGATATGATTGTTTAAAATGCTAAACTCACCCTGTTATCACTTTCAATGTGATTGAGCTAGTTGACACAGTTTTGTTAGTTAAAAGAGATGTTTCCTTGTTAGACTTTGGCTAGGCATGTGTTACATTCTAAAATTAGGGCTGATGACAGGAATTACTGTAAACTAAATGTTATAAAGCTTTTTACTAATTTTAGTGAAATAAATAAATGCAACCTGTTTTTTTTATTATGAAACAATTTCTGATTTGTACTTTATTTTCTCAAAAAATATGATCACCCTAAGTATGACTTGTCTCAATGTCAGGACTATTACACCATATACATTTGGTACACCTGCTTCTCAACTACAGACACCCAAACTGTGGAACTCTTGTAATGCAGTGCCAAGTTGTGTGGTTCATTGGTGGTACCTACATTGTCAATTGTACTTATGACATCATCATCATTACCATCATGAACTGTTTACAGCCTTTGGCCAGGTCTGTTTAGTTAAATACCTCCATCTCACTGTCCTTCCACAATTCTTCCTCCTGCACTCTCTTCCACTCTCCTCTCACATGCACACTTGCTACTATCTGTTCCTCATATCTCTTCCTTGGTCTCCCTTATGGTTTGTTCCGTACATACTTCATATCTATTAATCTTCTTGGAATCCTCTCCCCTTCCGTCCTCATTACATGTCCTTATTATCTCATCCTAGCTTCCTCTACTATCTCATGTACTCCAACTCTAGACCCTACATCTTCATTCCTAATCCTCTCTCTTCTGGTGACAGCATGCTCCTCAAAAACTTCATTCCTATGGCCTCCACTTTCCTTGTTTCTCCTTTATCCAAAGTCAAAATTTCCGCTGCATACCTTACTATGTGTATGAAGTATGCTATATACAGCACTTCTCTTTTCCATAGTAGGTCTCTTACACACTTATAGAAAACCTCTCCCTGCTGCCCTCGTCTCACTATATCTTCTCTGCTGCCCCCTTTCACCTCAATCACACTACACAAATACTGTATGATCTTTGCTTATTTCAAATCTACTCCATCCACTTCTATCACCTTTCTTGGCCTTGTTTTCTGCCTTAAAACAAAGTGAGTGTCAACACACTTTTATATAGAGCCATCTTTGCCTCTTTTGATACTACCTCATTCTTTGCAATAGTCCACATACATCCAACTACTCTCCGAGATTCATTCACCCGTCTGTCGATTTCACCATCTATTCTCCCATTTATACAAAACATTCTGCCCAGATACACAAAACCATTCACTTGTTTTAATAGTTTTCCATTTATACAAATATTCATTCTGTCTGCCACCACACTAAAACAGAATTCACCTTGAATTATCATATATTATAGTATGTAATGTTTCAGAAAGTCACATTCATATTAGATCTTTGATGAATACTGCCAATGACTGTTTTTGTATTAATTTGCTACTTCATACCATAGCATGAGCATTGCCAAAAATAAAAGGTTGGACTCGAGCAAAAACTTTATAAAAAGTATTTTGGAAAAGATAATACAATCCAATGTTTTTACAAATTGACAAATCTGACGACTACAAGTAGCTACTGGATCTACTTTTACATATTCTTGCAACAAGTCATATAGTCTCTAGCTGTCCCTTTTGATGTCATGTTGTTACCTGCTTCGGTGGCTGTATGGTATAAGGTGTCACTCTCGCAATAGACTAGACTATCGATGACGGGGAGATTGGGGTTTGAATCCCGATCGGGTGTATTGAGAGTTGATTTCTCTAAATGGTTTTCCACTCTCCCTCCACGCAAATAGAGGTACACTTTCTGTAAATTCAACTTTCTTTGTTTTTAACTCATTAGCTTGATTAGTACATAGGTGTATAGCCTGTATAGGTAGTAATACGCGGTGCTAAGAAAATAAATGTTATTTAAAAAAAAGCACCATATATCAAGGGACTAATTTGTGTCCCTAGCGTAAAGCCAGCAATTTTTTTATACTGATGCGAGCACTGCATTGCTCTAAAAGAGCTAGCAATATTTTTTTTATACTGATGCGAGCACTGTATCACTCTAAGTCAGCGGTGCCCAACATGAATTTTCTCCGCCCCTTGTTCAATAAAGACAATGTTAACTTGTAATGAGTTATTTTTAGGACTATAAAAATAAAATATGTTTTACTTTGTTTTAATTCTAATCCTATGTTGTTTGATATTGTTCCAGGAAGCTGTCTACAGTTTTGATTTATCTGCCCATCATATTTCCAGACGCAAGCATTTAGTTAACTTTCAGATGGTTAGACCATATTATGGCCGTTGCTTGTATGTGGCCTGATTGTAATCAATATTGTTTGCACTCTTTTAATACATTCATAGGCACAAATACTCAGTAAATGTACGAGCAACAAAAAATTGTTAGTAGGTTTTGACTTGTAAATTTGAGTGATTGATAGCAATGGTTGGACATGAGTAAAAACATATAAGTTATTACTAGTCATACAAAATTGTGATGTTAAAAAAATGTGCGGGTACTTATGTTGCCCTTATAAAAAAAACATGTTAGCTTATAAAACTGACAATTGAAAAATAGTTATTCTATATTTATACATTTATAAAGCAATTTGTTAAACTTCATTTACTTGCAAAACAAAGAACCTAAAGATAAGACTCTTAATGGTTATAAAATAAGTAAAAAACATATATGAGGTTTATTTGGAAGTGTGTGTCCTGACTTTCTAAAAATAATCAAATAACTTAACTGTAAAATAATAATTCTAGAATGATTATAAAACTACCAGTGCCACTTACCTTTTTAAATCTAAGAGAGATTCTTTGTTTTTAAGACAAATAATATTCATATTTTAAGAAATTGTGGCACAAATGAATTTGACTTATTTGACATTTATTTTATTTTATTTTATTTTTTTCCTACTGATAATACACTTTGAGATGAAACAACACTATATTAGTGAAGTAATATTTGAAAGCGCTTTTGTTAGCATGGAGTTGGTTATTCAATAACTAATTAGAATAATTACATTCAAATTATTCATGGTTTAGATTAGGAGGGATAGCCAGCACACTTACCTTGGTGATACTGGATTAGAAATTGTTTAGATAGAACACTAAAAAAAACACAGACACATTTTTAAGGACAAGCTTTGACAGTCACAGACAACTTCATCAGGTCAAGAGAATAGACTGATGCTCTTGGTTGAACTGCAAGGTTGAATGTCGACAGTTATTCAGTAATTAGAACAAGCTGAAGTGGAATAAAAATCTAAATGAATCTTCAAGTTAGCTTGGAAGGAAGACCACATCGGTACTAATGGAACTACCTACACAATATTCACCAGTTTAAGTGTTTAGGGGTAAAGTAATCAAATTAGGACATTCCAATCCAGAATTATTTTTATGTTTTGTCTTTTTAGAAAATGATTTTGTATTGACACAATTTTGATGGTATATTTTATCAAACTATCAATTTAAAACCTGTAAACAACATTTTAATCCAATTATATTTATTCAAACTTGGTTTTTGAGACACTAATAGGAACGATGTATTTATAACTCTTATCAACACGTGTTTATTTAGAGACTCAGGTGAGTTAGTAGGAGGAAAGAACTATCCAGCCTATTTTTATTTTTTAATTGTCATTTTGTCCTATTACCTATTCAAGTTATACACAAATTTACACAATCTATACAATATTAAAATCTTTGATGTGTTTGAGATGAGAGAGGTTGAATTCAGAGTAAGTGTGCCTGCATCTGCATAGAGAGAGAGAGAGTGGCAAAATATATAGTAAGAAACTTCTCGGTACACCCAAACAGGATTTGAACCTCGATCTTCCCATCATTAGCAGTCGAGTATATTCCGAGAGTGATACCTTAGACTCTTAGACTATTTGACCACCAAGGTGAGAATCTGGTGTAGTTATTAATTAAAAATAAAAGATATTAACTTTGTAAGCCTTGGCTATGAATAACATAAAGTATAAAATCAAATGGGAAGAAAAAAATGTAAATTAAAAATAACATTGTGTTTCTACCCCCTTTCCTGCAGGCCTAATCTGTCAGGATAGCTTGCGGGGAAGGATGGGGACGACAGTGAAATACATGTGTGGGTTCGTAATTTATAGAAGACTTTGATTATTAGGGCTTATTAATAGCACTATGAGTTACAGCAAAAATGTGAGGTTAAATGTTACAAAAAAATATGATGACTTTGACGCAGGAGCTCGTGAGAGAACTGGCTTGGCGAGGAATACCTAACCAATGGCTCAACTAATTCCACCACAGATTTAAACCCGGTACCTTGGGTACAACAGTTGCCCTCCAGCACAAGTACCCGATGACCTGGTGTTCTAATCCGCGTGGCCCCGAAAACGGGCAGAGTGACCCCTATGAATAGATATTATTTTGTCAGCCTCAATAGTTCTAAAACAGAACCATTTATACTTCAAATCATCTCAATTACCGAGACGAGGACAAGTTGTTGAGTTATCAGCAGTTTCGTCCTAATGTTTACTAACTCATCATAACAATTAAACTAGACCAATTCTTTCAACACTATTATGTTAGTTTTAAGCAAACATCCCAATCTAGGGTAGGGTGATTACAATTATATATATATCCTTGTTTTGGTTTTCAGCTTTAATTTCCAAATAATACCAAAATTTGTCTTTATTTTATATTTTCAATCAAATGATTGATTTAAAGTGTAATATCTCATTTCAATACATTATTATTTTAAACAAAGGTGAACAAAGGAACACAAAATGGAAAGATGTTGATCAGATATATTATTTAGGTCAACCTGTGATTTTTTTAAGCACATTTTATCTTTCTTTTTAACCAAAATGTTTTCTAAAAGGATGGAAGAAAGAAGTAATAAATTTTAGTCTACCCCTTGCTTCTAATTGCTGGCGCAAATACATCAATATCTCTATAATAAAACAAAGTGAAATAAAGCTCACTAAACAATCAACTTAATTTAAACCTGAATTGACTTTTTGTGGGTTTTTTTTAACAGGTTGGTGTTACAATAAAGTTGGTTGTATGTAGGGGCTCATTTGTTTGAATTAATAGTATTTGTCTGTAAACCAATTATTTACAAAGTGTATTCTTATCTAGGAATGCTATAATAAGCTACTGTATGTGATAGCTAAGCTCGCTGACACATCCTGGGTTCAAGACCTGGGCTATATCAATCTCTCTTCACTCCCTTGAAATATTATCTCAGCTAAATTTTAATATAACATAAAAAATAATTAAGATTATGAACACACTTTGTACAGGAATCCTATTATTCTTTCCATTTGTGTGATCTAGAGTGTTACAGTTTCATAAGAAGATTCTTTTTCAGAGTATTTTTTTTTTCATATCTAAAATAATAGACAATTTAAAGTTTATCCTCATATACAATCTGAGAAAATCTAACAATTCATTAAGTATAACATTTACTAATTACAAGTTACTCAGGCAGTAGCATGCTACCAATTGATTGCATCTCTGGAGTCTAGCCATGGAGCGACTATCTCGACACGCAACTGAAGCCGACCTTGGCTTGGGAAATGTTGGCGTGAGGGGGTATGAATCACCCTGGGCGGAGCGTGGATTACCTAGCAAACAGTTGTAGACATGAGTCTGGGATTATTTTTGACATGGAAATATGGCTTTAGCTTTCAGTGCATTTGGCTGCCACAACAGGCGGAAAAGAATAATTACAACGTAATAGTTGAGTACAGATTAATTTTACTATATTATGTAAAGTATGGTAAAGAATTGTAAACAACTAGAGCATATTATTTTCATGATGACATAGATATTTTACCATTTTCTACCTCCCAAACGGAATTATTCTGTGCATAACAGTTACTATTCTCACAATTTACTAAAGTTAGGTAAGTTACAACAAAGCTAATATGAACTAAAAAAAAAACTACAATGCTCAAAAAATAATTACATATAAATTTTAGCTTGAACATACTGTCATTTTGAGCTAATTTATTAGTATTAGCAACAACAATCTAGATTTTCAGTTAGTTTGCGTTTTCAGATGCTTGTTATTGCCTAAAATGCATAGCAATTTTTTATGTTTTTTACATAAAAATAACGCAAATTTATTCAACATTTACACCCTACTTACATAAAGCATCTAAAAGCTCTAGATCAGGTTGTATTCTGATTCAAGTGAGTATACGTCCCTTTTTTTCCCTATGCTTCCTATGTTAAACCGGTGGCCGGTTGCCATACTCTGCCATACAACGGCTCAATCTGTCTCTTCGTGAAGGGGGGCGTGGCTGGCTTCACTATAAAAGAACTACTATAGAAATACTCAACATCACATAGCGAAGACACAGTACAGTTCAAATTATGCCAGCAGCCCTGTAGGAGTTATTAATTAAAGCAAATGAATTCATTCACATTTCTTTATATTTTTTTAATTAATTTGAATTCCCTTTGCCCCTAGCCTATCCAAATACATCTTTATCTGACATAGATGTTTATCACCAGGAATAGTCCTGATATTATAATAATATTCAATTAAGTAAAAATTGATGACCTGAACATATAAGAGTTGAACCTTGTACTTGTGACATTGTGCGCCATTGCTATACCACTAAACCAACCTGGTGTGTCCACATCCAAAGACACTCTTCACCTATAAGTCTTGAGTCTGTATGTGCTATCCACACTCACAGCCACAATGATTCATAACTGACTTACATATTGACAATAAACTATTATTTCAAATATATCACTAACTCATATCACATAAAGAGTCAATAATTTGTAAGTCTATTACAAGATCCATTCAAACTTTCATATCTGTAGTTCTATTATGTTATCTCCTGCACTGTTACAAATATAGATGTAAAACCTTCCTTTTAAGGTATTAAGCCTTATTTATTTTACTCCACTATGTGTTTTATTTGCGTGTTGAGGCTGTCACACATTATTATATAATTTTAACAAGTGACGTAATAATAAAACATTTTAGCTTCCCATTTTACTATATTTTAACAAAATCTAAACTGTAATGTTGAAAATTAATATAATCCTTAGAGGCAGTCATGAATATAATAAATATATTTACTACTACAAAAATCAAAGGCTAATTATAATGTAAAATATAAATAGGTATATTATTATAGTAATGAAAAATATATAATGAACAATTGAAAAATTAACATTTCTCAAATACTTAAGTACAAATTGGCAGGGCCGGATTTTTGTGCTCGTAGATGCTAGGCACTTTATTATAAAATTTTCTAAAAACGGGGTAAATGTTAATTTAACTTTTACCTTTTAACTAGAGATTATGACAATTAAAATCACCCCAATTTCAACTATTTTAAATGATGAACCACCTCAATTGACGAAATGATAACTATTTCTGTATACACCATTCACGGTAGGAATTACTCTCTGAAAGGTCTTTTTTCCTATCAAAATCCTACTATATAATAGCTTTCTGGTAGGGAAAAAGGCCTTTCAGAAAACAATTCCTACGCTGAACAGACTTTACTTAAACTCTGTGGGACAACTCTGGATCTCAAATACACGATGAATTGAAATGCCTTAAGACGATTCCACTTATGTTATTTGCTGTTAGTCTCTTAGTCATTAAACAATAACGAGTGAAGCGTGTATTATTTCTTGGTTCAAAATTACTGCGTATAAATATGTTTGTTGGTAATAAATAGTGAATAATTAATTCTGTTACATTTTAATACCTTTAAATAAATATTGGTGAGCTACATTCTTTCATATAATTTGCTGTGTTTGTGTTGACTGGGAATGAGCTTAGCTAAAAGGTTGTAGGGATGTACGCAAAAACACAAAACTTGTTATGTCAAAAGGAAAACAAAGGGTGTTTGAGTAAAATGTAAAGTTAATTGCCGAGAAATGTAAATGTTCCATAGCAGTTCAGCAGTGTAATTTGTCAATTTGAATATTTCAGTGTAGGCATTCATAATCCTAGCTCTAGAGATGAAAGTACCATGCTCACAAAAGGTGTAGATAATTTTTTTGGCATTGTACAAATGTTTTACACATTCTTTGTAGTTTGATGTTGCGATGCTGCAAGATCATTAAAAATAAATTACAATAAAATTCATGCAGCATTGGTTGATACCTGAGACTGTGAAAATATAAACTAACAGTGGTTCGTGAAGCAAAATCTCTGGTTAAAAAAAAATTGAATAGCTTATAATTGACATTCATGACAGTCCTTTGAGAAAAGCTTCTGAAAAACATTGAAAGGATAAATAAAGCACTTCAAGAACCTAGAATTGAGTTGTAGCTCAATTGTGAAATTATCTTATGTCCTTCTGGATTTTGGTTTATGTTTGAGATGAAAACAAATATAAGATTTTGAAAAATGGCAAAAAACTTAGCTTCAAATTCTGATTAGACAATTAATGAAAAGACTGATTGTGGAAAAGGTAGTAACTGATAAAACATCAGAGGAATTGGTACTACAATCAAGTGCAAAAGATGCATTTCAGGCTAATTTTTTATCATAATGCAGACATAAAATTCACAGCAATGATGAAAAGGCATACATCATGATACATGATATCTTTAACTTTCTTGCAGACAAATCTTAACCAAAAGATAGTTCAACCCAGAGCCAAATAGTTACTCAACATCTATTCATCAGACCTAGAAGAAGACTTTGTTAATGAGCTTGTGATGTTTTCTGTGTTGTATGGGAATCAATATATATAGCAGAAATTATTAAATCCTCAAATAAAAGATAAACGTGTTACAGGTTTTCCAAATGTACATATTGACTTGAGGATTTATTTCGATCAAATGCAGGAAAAATAACATTTTCTAATCCTAAGTAAATCAAGAACTGTATGTGATCAAATATGAGCCAAGATTACTTGTAATATGAACTTTGAGGATGTTATAAAATACTTCGCTGCAACAAGAAGCCGATAAAAGAAACTGTATTTTAAGAAATGTTAAGTAGACTAGATTGCGGAATTGTTGCTTTGAAATATAATTCTATAATTCTAATAATAAGTGCATATTTTTTGTGTCTTAAAAGTTCTTTTTTTTTAAAGAAGATTTTCTAATGTATTCTTAGAAATTCCTACCTTTGTAGGCCTTAGACCTTAGGCGCTGTGCCTATGTTGCCTAATGGAGAATCCGACCTTACCATACATTTATGTGTTCTTATGATTATGAAAACAAATCCAATGTATGGATTAATATATTAAAGGCCTTGCAATAGTACAATTAGATATCTATCGCATGAAAAAGTTTTAATTTTCTTAATCATTTTTAAAAAGTGTTAATACTCATATAATCATAACTGACTATTCCTCGTTTTAACATATTAATTGTCTTTGTAATCTTCATAGAAATTGTAGTTTTTTTTTATGTTTGAAGCACATTCTTTTAGAATAAAGTAAGTCATTGAATTATGGTTTATACTCTTTCTGATAAATTGATATTGACTTTTAATACCACTCTACTTGTAATGTTCGGTGAGTGTATTGCAAAATTATACTAACAAGATCACAACATAAAGTAAACTTCAATGTATGACACAGGGCTGGGAAGTCGGAGTTAGAGTCTGTAAACGTGTACCAACTCCAGCTTCAAAACACTTAAATTTACCATATATTGTTGTAGCTCATATATCATTTTAATTATATTAAAAAAAAAATTTCAGAACCCATATTTGTAATTTGGATTGACAAATTTATTTAATTTTGTACACATCTTTATCAAAGGGATATCCTATGTTTCTGTTAAAAACCTCTTTTCTTCTTTTTTTTAATATCTTAAATGCAGGCGTTTGTTTCATATTTCATAAGAATTTAGGAAAGTTTTCTTACTTAGAAATTGTTATGTATATATATTCTATGAACCTAAGTCGCCTGATGATCCATGTATGGTAATGGAATACCTTGTACTACAATTATACTGCAGTAAATTTGTTATTTCTAACTAATAAACGTTATCTATTTCTGAAGGAGTCCCAAGTAAAAAGCTTGGCGTACCAACTACCCAGCCCTGTTTGAGGCTTATGTTAAAACCTTAACTTTCAATTAAGTTGATTTATGTGTATTTTAAATTATAAATGCCATGATCATGATAGTATATTCTATCTGAATGCTAAAAGTGAATGGAAGAGTGGAGCTAAGGACTCTCTCTACTTGGGGAATTATAAAATGCTTACTAAATTTTGAGTTCTAGTATACCAGTACAGTAATTATAGTAATTTCAAAACTTTGAGAGGTTTAAAATTCACCATAATCATATTTCAGGCATTAATGAATTCTGATATTATAATTACTTGTAATAAAATTAACACAAGTTTATAAATGACTTTACAATATTAGTGTTAATTAATCCTAAAATACTGGTCCTGAAACATTGTAATGTTTTGGCTTACTCAAAGTAGGTACCTATCTATCTAGTTGTGTGCATTGTAAAAGTGAACCTAAGTATTATCAGGTTCTTGAATCTTGATAACATTTATTATAAGGGAAGCCTTATTATTTTATGTATATTTTTAACTTTCGGTTTTGCTTTATTTGAATGCCTTTCATTAGATTTCCTAATCTTATTTTAATTTTTCTACAAAAAAGTAACTGCTTTGTGCAAAATATTTCATTCAGATATGAAAGTATTTATTTATGATTTATTGATAATTAAAACTCAGCAGGAGACGACATATTTACATATAAAGCCTACCTGTCTATAATATACAATTTGCCCTCTTCTTATGAAGCAATATATTCTTAGGCCTACCACTTTCATTTGAATTATTGAAGACTCTATTTCCACTCATAGAGTGAACTATACAATATCATTAACCATGAGAAGTTGTATTACGATACTTGCTTCAATTTCTCCAAATGTGTTCTAGTTGCTTTTATCCACAGACTATACTGAAATACTAAATTAGTTATAGAATTATCATGGTTGTAAAGTGCAATTTCACTTTAAACATTAATTTTTACTCGTTATTTTGTGTAATTTGAACGGAATATTATTGTAATATATGTGTGGTCTTTAAAATAACATTAGCACAACTTTTATTTTTAAGTATGTTTTTAAATGTATAGTTTTTATGTTTATTCATGCCAACATCTCTAATTTAGCATTGTGTTTGTAAAACAGATCTCTAAATCTATTGGTCAATTATTCATAAATAGTTTAATGTTATCTGTTACGTTATTATTTAAACAAATCATGTATTAAATGTGTTTGAAAACTGTCAATTAACATGCAAGTTTGATATTTACTTGCATCTTATATCCAGAGTGAACTATTATAAAGTCACATTTATACAGAAATGATGGTGCTGTGACAACTATCTTTTCTTGAGTACAAAACAGTAATACTGTAGCTATAAATGTTGTACCTGTACAAATATTGATCTCCATATGATTGTAGAAGATATACATACACCTAAGTGAAATAAGATCCATGTTATCACTCAACTTTATGCCATTTTGCCATAAAGATGTGATATGCAATTTTCCTACAATCCACTCATACTTAGGTTTTTTAGTACATGAATTTTTAATTTTAATTTTTAAATTAGAAGCTTGTTATTAAGACAATACATCAGTTTTTGATTGAACTGAATTATATTTTTTTAGGTATATGTTTTATTTAATTAGTAAATAAAATGCTATACACAAACAAAAATATTTTATTTCTTACTATTAATATGATTACAATAACGATTATGGTTTTCTTAGTTATCTCTTCATTATTAATCATTCAAAAACAAGATTGTTATTCTTATTTATTATAGTTCACATGTTTAAAGAAACAATTTACCCAATTCCAAGGAATAGCCTCAAAATAAACAAATGTGCTTCATTTTGGGGTGGGGTTTTT
>CABFWB010001582.1:0-17353 GCA_902151455.1 Timema bartmani
CTCCATTTCATCTCACAATAACCCTACCATTGCACATTAGCGTAAGTGCGTATAACCCGAACGGGTAGTAAGACGCGGTGATAGTAATAATAATGTAGTGTGAAGGTGCTCAATCTGGTTAGAAACAAAGCAGTTCGTCATCTAAAGTAATATTGTACCTTTCTCATATATCTGTTTTTCTATTTCGTGTGTGATAAGAGGATTAATAAAATAATGTTCCTGTTATTATATCAACCAAAATAACTGCCCGTCTTTGAAAATATAGATCAAATAATTATTTTTTTTGCGTAGAGTAACATGTCACCAAAAATAATACAAATTTCTATTTTTTTTAAAAAAAACAAAGTTCCCCTAGAAATAACCTCAAAAACTTCCAAAAAATCAAAACTAAATCATTCTTTCCTCATTATCCCTGGAAATCACAAAACTTATGTCAGTAATTTGTTTTTCGTATCTTGAATATTTTTCTAAACAAACTGGAATCTTAGAATGCACATCCTATATATCATTATAGGGCTAGAATACATTTTTTTTAAATGTCCAGAGGTATGACCAAATATCTAAATACCCAGTATGAACATAAACCATGAAAATGTTTCTGTTGTAGCTCCAGGAAGACAGGAATTTTAAAAACAACTTTCTTGAGTTTGTTAGCACATAAAATGCAAAGATTAATCACAATCTCGGGGCCGAAAATGTCTATGATTTGATTACACTACTTTCTCTGTATGAGAACATAAAAAGTCTTACAATTGAGAGTGATATATATCTGTTGTCGTGTGAGAACACAACAGTGTAACTGTGTCTGCATTATTCAAGAACACAAATATTTGGTTACTCTCAATCAAAGATCTGATTAGCAAGTCTTCAAACGTCCAGCTTGGGAGTCATTAAAAATATCCATCAACTGTTTATTTCAGATTCTTGGTGGGACTTTGAGGACCTAAAGAATTCAAGACTGAGGAACTAACAAAACGAGGAAAGTTTTTGAGAGAATGAATATATTTGCTGTTGTTTGTAGTACACAATGAATACTATTAAACCTTTCATTTTAACTTGGCTAAAAGGAGAATTATTCACACGAGGATTAGAAGACGGTGTAACAGTCTAATAAGGAGAAATGAATGCTCTTAAGTACTTTTTATAATTTTCGTGAAGGTGGCAGTTTAATTTGTATTAATTCTTTATTATGAGAACCACAGCAGTGTAGCTGTAAAACAGAGCAGGACAGCAAACACAAGACAAACCATTAGCTGCAGACTGGCTCTTTCAGGTTTTTCGATTGTAAGAACTATTCCTTTGAATAGTAGATTTATTCCAGAAAGCAAATAAGACCCCCCCCCCCNTTCCACCGTCTCTTAACCAAACAAAGACTAAAAATTTAACCCCCAAAACCCCCCTCTTTTGAATCTCGGAGGAAAGTTTAATGGACTCTACTTTTAAATCTTTACAAAATTTTGGAAACTTTGATTACAATTTAGTAGGTCTATTCTAGATAATATATACATCAAAATTATCAAACTTAAGATATAAAATTTAAATATAAAGGGCTGAAAAATTATGTACACAAAATGTTTTTTTGGTAACAAAAAAATATATACAAAATTGCATTTGTTTTTTATTCAATAGAACACTGAAGAAAAACTACATCAATAAACAAGTAAATGATTCGCCTACAGCAGAATATAACATTGCATTAAAGTTAGAGATTAGTTAATCTATCAACTACTGTACAAAGTAAATTAGTTCATGACCTACTACTTTATACACAACACAGAAATATACAAAGTTACAGCAGAGCCCAAAGTTCAGAGTTGAGGAGACTTTGCCCACCTCAAAACTTTTTAAAAAACATGAATTACAAGGAATAAATGGCAAAAATTAAAGTCTTTGATGGTTTTAAGTTTGTTTTTTTTAAATCATGTTGTGGAGTATCTAGTCTCTGTCTACCATAAAAGGTTATCAGTCTTACCTTGATGGATTACACTATGACCTTATCTTAAACACTTTACCATAGTGGAATAATTCATGGTAATCTGGCTACCTTTCAGGGTATACGAAGGTTACACAAAACAAAATTGAATTCAAAGATATATATATATATATTTAAGTATTTACATTTTTATACCATTTGAACGTACAGTAAAATGTTTTCTGCCTATGATGTCTACTCAACTTGACCAATGAAATCCCTGACCTTTTCCCCGATTTCCCCTGATCATTTCCTAAAATTCCCGACTAAAAAGCATGTCATATCCTTCCAAACCTCACCCCCCTCGTATTTCTATTAATATTTTGTTATGAATAATAATAAGTTTAAAATTTTAAATATATTTTTTTTTAATTTGTATTAACATTGTTTAATAAAAATTAAAAATATATTTCACAGCTACAAACAAAAAAAATGACGTTTTGAATCACATAATTTACTGATTTAATGATTATTATATTTCATATTTTGATTAAAACAACATTTTCCCCGATTTTTATTATAATTTACCAAATTCCCGACTTATTCCCGTTTTTCCCCGATCACTTCAAATTCCCGGCTAATTCCTGTTTTCCCTGATTTTCCCGGATGGTAGACAACCCTACCCTGTCTGTCTTGTGATCATTTTAGTGCCGCTAAATGAAAATAGTTCCAACACTTTTAGCACAATCTTGAATTTCCGTTTCCTCGGGTTCTTCACTTCTAGAGAGTGATCTTCTAAGGAGGGTTCCTCGTCAATTTCGTCCAGATCTTACTTTCATTCAGTGCAGTATTATGTACAATAATGTGTGTCAACTATAGGAAAAAATCACACAATTCAAACACTACTGTACTACAAGGAAAAATACAAAAAAAAAAGTGGAACTTAAATGAAAACAAAGTAACGTACAGTCTGGTTGATAAGTGCCGATATGAAATTGCATGTAAGACACTTTCTGAGAGCAAAACAAGTTTAACATGAAGTGTAGTTAGCTGAATAACGTACGATGCAGGTAGTTAGTACAAGAGAGCGTTAGTACCAAGCGTCTCTCTTGCGCAACACTTCATTCTCAACTTGCACACACACTCCATTGTCGACCCCCCAAGGAGGTATGAATCAGAGAGACTAAGATTATTGGAGTGTAACACTGTATGAATATCCAAAAAAATAAAATAAAAACGTCTAATATACATCTCTATTTACAAACTATATTCCAATTTTCATAAAAAAGAGCCTTTTGGAAAATAAAAACATATTTTGTTGCACTCAACACTGATAACATTTCCGTGTATTATTATTATTACTATTACTACTATACAGGTAGTGATAATACGCATCAAAAGTGACAGCTGAAGATCACATGAAATGGCGTATGAATATGTGAATGTAGATCTAGTAGCTTGTCTAGATGTCATGTCCTTCCAAATAAAATTGGACTATAGTAATTAGTTCTCCTATCCAAACTTCCAGTAACATTCGACACAGTTAAATAAATAACAGGTTCAAATCTCGACACGGCTGCAAAATGGTCAGTTAAGAAAGATAGTACCTCAAATAAAATACAATTTGTCATTTATAAATAAAACTTTGAGGGGTAGAAACTGTTTCGTAGAGCGCTATGATGGATGGATGTTTTAATGCTGGGAGCGCCAGTGATATATTTAACTAATAAATTAACTTTTAGGAGTCCCTGCTGTAAATAGATGTCACCGGTAATTTAAACTAAATAAACCGAGTATTAAATTCATTTCATTTCCTAAAAAAACAAAGCTCTCTAAAGAATATTAGTCAATATCTATCAGTATGTAAATATGATTAGAACCCAGTTACATGACAGTTATGTTGAAACCTTTGTATACAATATTTTAGTTGGGAAACCTGTAGATACAAGACCGTTATGTAGACTGAGAGGTCGATAGGAGGATGATATTAAAAGGTATCTGTAGTAGTATGGTTGTCTGGTTAGGATTGGCTGGAAGTGTCGCAGGATAGGGTTGACTGGCGAGCTTACATTCTGGTGGCCATGAACTTTCAAGTCCCTTAGAGCCAGAGAGTTAGTTCTATCTATCAGTAGGAGATGTGAGACGATTTCAACATGGCTTACAGTAGATTATATTGTAAAAATTGATACCTGGACATTCAAAGAGAACTGAAGACCTTGTGAGTAGTACACCAATGTTCTTACCAGTGAGCTATCCAGGAGATGTCTCATGCTCAGGGTCATTCTTCACTCTCATTTTAAGGAAAAGTCTTTGATGTACATGCCGAAAGTCGTCAGTTACAATCGAGTGATTGAATGATCATGAGCTATCAGGTAACGCAACCACCTTCAACTCAAGAGGGCTTTATTCTATCAATAGTACAATAACAATTGAACAAATGCATTATCACAAGATGAATCAAATAGACACCCTTTTGTAGCTATTAATTATGACTATAAATTGCCTTGTAATATGAGTGAAGAATAAATAACCCCAAGACCCACCTCGGTGGTGTAGTTAGCTAACGCGCTAGTCGTGTTGAGCTCGACTGCCGAGAACGGGGATATCGAGGTTCGAATCTCAGTCGGGTGAACTGGGGGCGGTTTTTCCTAAATGGTTTTCCACTCTCCCTCCACGCAAATACGGTTTCATTTCCCCTATATTCAACCTTCCCAATTCCTAACCCATTAGCGTAATTAGTACTTAAGCGTATAACCTGAACGGGTAGTAAGAACGCGGTGCTAAATTAAATTAAATAACCCCAGGCATGAGATGGCTCCTAGATAGTAGTTAGATCTTTGGCGTACTAAGCCAAAGATCTCGAGTTCAATTCCTGTCCTCAGGTGTCATTTATCATTTTAAAGAATATAATATTTAGATGGGGCTATAACCGTAAAGAATAACTATAAGAGCTTGGAGAGTTCATTTACAGGTAATTGTTTTAATTCCAAGGGATGTGAGCTTCAGATGTTTATTATTTAACAAATATAGTGGATAAATAGATTACAGTATTGCTCTAGTGCTGTTCAAGATTATGATTTGTGTGGCTTCTGCTGTAGAAGGGTTTTGATTTGTTCCCAAAACTCACCTGTGTATTGTATTTTAAATGTAAGTATTCGAAGCTCTACTTTTCTGTTGTGTAGACCATGTCCCTCTATCCTGTCAAAGTTGATAAGTGACAATATTTACATTTTCTTATTAGATAAAAGGGAGGTAACATAATAGGTTCATTTTCAAAAATCCCGTTATTAAATATAGTTTTTTTTAAATAACAATAAAATGTCACTTTAATGTATCTTTTTTTAACTCTGGACTTAGGAGGCCAAGCTCCAATTCTGACCAGATTTATGGGCAATGGTTATAATATAGGCCTTTAAATCTTCAACCTTCTTCTGGATGAATGATGGTGCATTTCCCTGAGCTAAGAAAAACTCCAGCCTATGGCCCCAGGTTAGATAGTTTAAGGTGCCAATAATTAGTACTGGCCATTTTCATCCTTCTCATCCTGTTCCTTAGGTTTGATAGTTATCTCTGTTGAGCTTCACCGACACTATTGTAAACGTGCGTGTATCTCCGAGGTGTGTTTTAAGGAGGTCCCTGGCATATGTTTCTCTTGAGATGGCACGTAACGCTGCCCTTATATTTGAACCTGACATCACAATAGGGACACTTGAACTCTTTCTCGCTCATGTGGACGCTGGAATGACGCTTGAGACCAGCTTTCTGGTAAAATGTGGCGGTGCAGCGAGTGCACTTGTACGGCTTTATGTCGGTGTGGAACACAAAATGGTTCCTTAAATCCTTCATGGTTTTGAAGCACTTGTTACAAACAGGACATTCGTAGTTCTTTGTATTACTGTGAACGTAGGCAATATGCCGCGACAAGTACTTCTTTGTGTGGAATGACCGGCCACAGTCATTACAAATGAAATGTTCCTCTTCCATATCGTCGTTAAACATGGCGTGAGTGTTAAGAAGTGTGTCGACATTGTGAGAACAGTTCAGACAGTGTGGCAAGGACACTGTCTTCTGGGTCAAGCCCACCACGGAGTTAGAAAAGGAGATCGGATGGTTACAGTCGTTGCAGACGAAACTGAGCGGCTTGACATTACGGCAGCTGTGAGCTTTCAGTTCGTACTCGAACCTGAAACATCGATAACAATCCGTACAGTGGTACGGTTTTACTCCGGAGTGTTTGACGAGATGCGCTTCTAGGAGCGGTCTGCTGTCAAACGATTCCATGCAATAGGCGCACTTAAAAATTGAATTGTCAGTAGGGATCGACCGGTTCGGGGGTAGCCAGTTTAGGCCGCTTGATGATGGGACATGTTCCTTTCTGGAGCTCACCGATGTGCCACTACGCCTTCTTCCCCTGCCACTTAGCTTAACCTTGAATTTGAGTGATGCCCCGTTTACGGTCAAGCCAGAAGAAATAAAATGACTGTCAGTGTTGTCGCTAGATTTCCCCCCCTGTCGGGTAATTTCGTTAGCGCCGAACAAACTCGAGCTACTCTCGTCTTCTTGGTCGGAGGGATGGTCTACTTTCAGGATTGTTTCAGGCCGAAGCTGCCAAGGAGAGCACGAGCGCTCATCCACATCATCCTAAACAAAACAAAGTGTATCAAATGTGATTAGATTTAAGTAAGTTATTACACTTTGTGATTTTTTTCCATGATAAATCCAAAAAAAACTTAATCATTTATAATTTGATTAGTTCGACTAAATGAGCATGGACTGCAATCACCTTTTAATCACTTAATGGGTGCCTACAATACTAAGTTAATGTTCCTATTAATTCAATATTTTAAAAATTTTGACTTGTCTCGCGATTTTTTTAATTTCAACAAATCAAGCGACAGTATTAGTTCCAATCTGTATGCACCCTTTGTTTACCTGGGAAGTAGCGAGCTAACCTTGCTTGTTTCTACCATGGTGGAGCGTGTCAAAGTAAGACTGGGAGCTTTCAGTATAAACAGTGATGTGGTCAGTGCTAGCAGGTGAAATTAGATGATAGTAATGATTCGCACAGATGGGCATGGCGACAAAGGAATTAGTTATGAATAGTATGATTTGACAGCAATGAGGAGGCATGAAGTTCAAAACTTGACCGAGTGTAGTTATAATTAATTCACGACCTTAGTTTACTTGGATGACAGCTCAAAAATTTACTAGAAATAGTCCCTAATACATCCCTACGCCAACAGCTGGCATCTATCACTTTGGATCACTGTAATGAAAACAGATGGTAAAATATTAATGTGATAGTTAAACCACAGTAGTTTAGGCCAATTTTATTTATATATTTATTTTGAGGTCTGGCACAAAGCTTATTTATCGTTTTATTCCACTTAAAAAAATTATTATTCACATCACTTTCACAAAAGGTTTAACGAACATGGCTTCAAAATGGCGACCGGCGAATTTAAGCCATGTGGTTGAACATGACGGAAACAAGTTCTTTACAATGATGCACCCACGCAGTGGATAAACATATTTTATTCAGTTAAATATTTTGAAATATCATAAAATAATTTATTATATATAAAAAAAAAAGACAAGTATTTTCTCTTTTCCAAGTAAATACGATGCCTGTATTAAAAGGTATTAAAGTATGCACTATATGACACATGATTAGTAACGTTCCAAAACGAAGAATAAGTACTTTTAATTATGTTTAAAATATTGTTTCGAGTTGGATAAAAATAAATTAATAAAAGTGATGAAAGCAAAGATGTGGTGTGTATAGAAAGGGTTACATTGTGACGCTAATCTGTCATTTCCCTTCCATTGGCCTTACCCCCAACCCCTTTGGCCAGCTTGTGGTAACGAGGTCAGGAGCATTCGTGAGGGCAGGTCCGTCAAACAAGGGTGCGAGAACCACGCTTGGAGGGAAAGTGATCAAAAATAAAACAAAAGCATATAATATGAGTGCCCATGTGTTTAAAATGTACTTCGGCCTACTATTGTACAACACCCATTCCTTAGTTACCCATCCAGACTTTCTTCAAATTTACAGAAATGGGGTTGCGATGAGTAATGCAGAATTAAGGAAATGTATAGGCATTTGCATGGAGGGAGGAGAAAACCATTTAAGAAAATGTGCCCTTAATACACCTGACAGGATCAAGCCCTGACCTCGTCAGATGGAAACCAGAACACATGAGGTTGGCGCCTTAGCCTGCATGCCCACCTGTGCATGTAAATAATAAATACAGTGGAACCTGGATAATTTGAACAAGAAGGGACCAGGAAAATATTTGAACTATCCAAAAATTCGAATTATTGAATAAGTTTCTTTAAAGGAATTCCCTTTTCCAATTCCTTTATCACCACTACTTTTTCGGACAAAGTTAATGTTTTATAGAACTGTAGCTTGGACAGCTTGGACTTCACGATACACACAAACACTACTGTACAGTATGTAGCCTACTAAACAAAACTAGAACTAAACAAAAACTAAACAACAAAACAAAATAAACTCACACGTCACAAGAATAATGCTACGACCGATTCAAGAGGAAGAACAGCGAAAGTAACCGCTCGAGAGGTTCGACCTTGACTAACGGAATAAAATCAAGAGGAAGAACAGCGAAAGTAACCGCTCGAGAGGTTCGACCTTGACTAACGGAATACAGAACTGTACGTGTAAGCAAAGATGTATGGGTGAGCGGGGGAGGGGGAGCGGGGGAGGGGGAGGGGCGTGAAGAAGGGTACTGACCGCATTCCAACGTCGCCTCCCCCGTTTCCAAAACTAGAACAACATGGCGCCGCAACAAGAAGTAGGAAAACAATACTGCACAGTACATTACAAATTACAAGAAGTTCCAATAAACCAAAACAAAATTTGAATTATCCACGATTTTTTAACGTTGTTTTAATACAAAATTCACGGGACCGGGTGAAAAATTCTAATTAAAGACGATTTCGAACCACGGAAGTTCGAATTAGTCAGGTTGCACTGTAGGCCTATATATGTTTATTAAATTTGGTTAAAATACTTCAAATATTTCAAAAGTTAAAATATCTAAGTCTAATGTAAAACTACACAGATCTAAACAATCCTACACAAGGACAGACTAATGTACCGTTCAATTTTATTAAGAAGAGCCTTATCTGACAGTCAGAAAATTTACTAAATCTACTTTCATGTAATCATACGTAAAGTCATGTAATGTGATCGCTATCACTTTTGATCATTGGTAACTAGGCTTATTACTAATAATCAAATAGTAACTGATTTTCAATGTTGACCATAAGAAAATAGGTTTGTATTGTCTAAAAGGTTCTTCCTACCAAAACTCTACAAAAGCCTACCAAGCTAATAGAAAGCCAACAAGATCTAAAAGAAAGTAAAATAAAAGAAAACTCAAGTTTAATGTAGCCATTCATACTTTGGTGTGATATAATAGTACAACACCTTTTAATGAGCCAACCCCCCCCGTGTTAATATCAGGTGTACAAAACTTTCGGCAGTTATTTTGGACTTGTAGCTTGCACCCTCTTCAAATGTCCGTAAAAGGTTCAAACCATAAATTATCAGAGAGAATTATAAATATTCAAACACAAGCGAGTTAAGGCCATGTTGATTTTTTACCTCCTCCTCAGGTTTGGAGTCTTGTTCGAGCTCAGATTCAGTTTTGACAAAAGCTTCACACTCCACAGGAGTGAAGTTTTCGGAACCCTCCATTTCGATAAGTTGGTCAGGAGCAAGATATTGTGTAAAACACAGACAAGTATGAGAATGTCTGAGTTAGCATCTAGTACTGTGAACACAAAGAAGAACCAGGCATGACTCACATGTCTACACTGTGAACACAAACAAGAACCTAGCATTCTCACATGTATTCATTCACACCCTCGAAACACCCAGCCAGGATTAAAATCCAGATCTCCTTGTCTAGAGCAAGCCAGTATAACATAAGAGTGATGCTCCAGACTAGTCATGTGACCAGCAATGCTGGTCTTATCATCTTAATATATGTAAAGGTGCATAATTTTATAATTCACACTCCTCACAATAAAGTTAGATTTTGTAGGTTAAGGTGCACTTAAGTTGTAAGCTGCATTTTTTAAACTAAGTTATTAACTACACAGCCACAATAATTACACCGAACCAAGGACTAAAAATAACGTAATACACAGTACACACCCAAACTTAGAACTAGTATGAATGAAGAAATAATAAACTATTACATTAGTACAGCCTTTCAGTACCGTGATTCAAACTATGTCCTCTCAGCCTGTAGTCTACCGCTATAAAGATATAACTAACGTAACAGATGTATGTTTCTTAAAGAGATGGACAGATAGCAAAGGTTGTCTACAAGTCATTAATAACAAAATTGCTTACGACAATAAAGGAAAAAAAAAAAATAATCCAAGAACACTGTTATTGAGGAAAGTGTGTTAGCAAAATATTTATTTCGTCATCTGTTGGTATAAATAAATCAGTAAATTAAAGACAATATATTAAACATTATAATTAACTATACACATACCTTATCAAAAGATTAATTTGAATTTGTCACTTTCTAAAATGCAGACATTGAAAAGAGTAGCTTTAACTTTTCCATATAAACAATAACTACCCGTTTTAAGCCAACATGAAAAATAAAAATTACTAGAAGAATTTATAGATATAAAGTCAATCACAAAGCAAATTGCACGGAAATAATTAATACAAAACGAGTGCTCTGTAATGGAGATTAATTAAAACATAGTCATTTCACAATGGAGGTTGTGGCTTCTCCTTCTATGAGTTTATTTAAAAGTTAGTGTTAATTACTGTTGTCTGTTGATGTAATTATTTGCTAATTAAAATATTTTTTTACAATTATCAGCAATACAAACTTACACGGTCTGACTTGTAGCTTCTTACAATCATCGTTTGAGGTTGAATCGCTAGTATCATAGTATCACTGAACATTTTAAATATTGTAAATGACTTTGCGATTGGCTTTAATTTTGATGTAGAGACAAAAATTTAAATTGGAGACGTTCAACACTGGTAGCAGGAGAGAATAAACATATTATAGAAATAGCACTTTGTTCGCTATTTCTTATATCTACACCAAATTATTAATAGTTTTTTAATTATTGCAATTAAATCAATTTAAATATTATGCATGATATTGTGAAGTGTTGACAGTTAGCTAAGCATTATCGCTATTAACCTGTCTCAGGACATCTGGGCCTAAATATACAATGTTGTTTTCTTCTATACAAAAAATTATAAAATTCTATTCATTGTATAATAAAAAAATAAGTATAAAATACTATTTTTAAATTCATTGGATACTACATTAGTGACATTAGTAGCATTGTTTTGACACGCTGAAAGGATGATAATCATTGACCTCTTAAATATAACTGGATGGTCATACACATACACATTTCCAAGGACAAAAGCGTGACGTTCAAGTTTATAGTCTGCTACACTGTGGGGGGACAGAATGAACAGGTTTTTTCAACGTTCTTATGCGAAAACATGTCTCTGATGAATAAAAGTGTTATCGTTTGAAAATAGTGAAGTATTATACCACACTTTCCTGAAGAAACATTTGCATTAAAGGATATGCAATTCAGTTTTATAGGTAATACTGTACAAATACGAATAAAATCTTTAACATATTTAAAGATATAGTTATCATCAATGGTTTACAGTCTGCCAAGACTACACTTATATTTAAATTTGCTTGCATATTGGTTTAATAAAGGATATTATATTGAAAGTTCGATAAATATAATGAATAAGGTATCTTAAAACTTGATTACATTTGTTTGAATGACAAACGTTGTGTATTTGTCATACATTCAAACTATCACTTAGGTTATAGGCTTCTAGAAAGTATTATTATATTACCAATTTTTTTTAAAGTTGGCTCATATCTTGTATATTGCTTTCAGAAACCATATTTTGTTGAAAGTTTGACAACTATAATGAAATAAGTTAGTTAAAAACTGTATCACATTTGTTTGAATGTCATACTTTGTGTAGAAGTCTTACGTTCAAATGATAATTTAGGTTATAGGCTTGTAGGAAGTACGGTATCTACTAAACCCTGATTTNATATTTTGGTAGGATAGACGGCCATTTAGAACGGAAGTAGAAAATTCCCTCTCGAAGGTCTTTTATCCTACCTAAACAATTATAGGGCATGATTGATTCTGGTACGAGATAAAGCCTTACAAGCGAACTGCCTTAAAAAATCATCGTGTATATTAGGCTACATCAACTTATTTAAAGAAAAAAACTAACCAGTTTAAAACATTTTTATGTTCTTCAAAGCTTTTACCAACATATTTATTTCATTTAACTAGTCACACATTGTTTTATCTAATATATTCAATCAAATTAATGAACGATGTCAAAATGCCACATTGCCTTGTATGGGTGTAGGAGAGAAAGAGATACACGAAGATTTTCTTCTCTCTTAGACAATAGTACACAGATGACATCTCGAAGATTTCAGCCACAGATGTTCATCCAGTTATATTATAGAGATCAATGATGATAATCCTTGAGAATATTGTGGCTATGTCTTACTTATGTTAGATTTAAATACAAATCGTTCACCGACCTATGAAAACTAAATAAAACCAAATTCAATAAATGTCTATAGAAGATCAAGATGATGTAAGCAACATCATGTCATCATCATAAACTCTTTCCAGCCTGTGGCCAGGTTAATTTAGTTAAATACCTCAATCTCTCTCCGTCCTCCCATCA
This sequence comes from Timema bartmani, assembly GCA_902151455.1. Lineage (NCBI taxonomy): Eukaryota > Metazoa > Arthropoda > Insecta > Phasmatodea > Timematidae > Timema > Timema bartmani. Next base: position 12,681 of record CABFWB010001582.1, read on the forward strand.
GTCTTATTCCTTTATTTTAATCCATTCTTCTCCTCTTACCATCACCATTTCTGTTATTTGCTCCTTCATCTTGCCCTTGATCTCACTTGTGGCCTTTCCCTCTAATCTTCCACTCTGTCACTATCCTTGGGAATTTCTCCTTTTCCATCCTCATTACATGTCCATACCATCTCAGCCTTGATTCCTCTATCTTGGTACTCCCTGTTAATAACATATTTGATTTTAAAAGAATTGCACCAAAGAAGTACGCGTTAAAAATAAATTAAGCTCTCAAATTAACCAATAAAATTTAAAAAAATAGGTGTCTATGAAAGTTATTCCCCTCTCCACCTCTCCAAACACTCCCCAACCCAGCCCCCCCAAAAAAGAGCGGTCTATTTACCATTAGGTTTTAAGACTTAATAATCACAAGCGAGTTTTGGCGGTTGACTTGGTTACGTTTTGGTTTCGAGTGTTATTTACCAAATGGTTCAAACCAAGGCGGAGGGCGAAAACGACTTGGAGTGATTTTTCGTAAACAAAAATGGCGGTTAGGGTAGAGTAGACATAATAGCTGGTACTGGTAGATTAATTTGTATAATCTTATATGTACTGCAAATCAACAGGAAATGCCATATTTAAAAATTATGTACTGAATAGGTACCTTCATTACTTATATTTGATTGATCTAATTTTCATTATTTATCTGAATTTTGTCTATCTGCCCCGTCTCAGTTATCCTATTCCTTCTCACCAGTATAAGCTTATGAAAGGTATGAATATAGTCACCGTTAGATTTGCATCCTAGCTGTGGATGGCAGCTTATATATATCAAGTTCAACCTTAGCTCGTCAGCACAGCTTCATATTGGTATTTTGTCCCTTAATTGGACTCGCAAAGATAGTCATTGTATGTTGATTTTTAATTTTTTTTTATTTATAATTATTTTGAATATTAAAGCTAACAATTTTAGCGTTGAATGAATAAGCTACAGTAGATCATTGAATATCCAAATAAATTCGTGACAAAGCTTTTCGGTTAGCCAACAATTCTGATAGGTACTTGGATTATTATTATTATTAATTAAAAAATATTATATTAATAAAACAGATGGTAAACGTATAAACAGGATATGAATTAACAATAATAACGTCCTCTTGGCCTGACTCAATGAGAGGCGAAGGCTTTATGTCTTAAATGCATTGATTCGGTCGGTTGGCTATTCGGATATAGTCGGCGTTCTTCTTTAAATGAAAAAGTAATAAACCTGCAATGATCTATCTACCCTAAATTCTCATTACATAATTCACAATACAGAATCGTCCATGCTGTGCCATATCTTTAAAGAATATAGTTTTATTTGTATTTAACAATATTTTCACTATCATTTTATATTTAAAATTCAAACCGCAATAAAGTGTTAAAATATACGACAAAAATGTATGTAATATTGTAATGTATGTATTATAATAATTTTATTGAATATAAAATGTCGTTGAGAGATAACAGTCGAAATCGATGAGTCTCAAAATAAATAAATACATTCTTGGGACCTCCAGGTTTTAAAAATATTGGAAGGAAACAAATTTGTATCGGTCTGCACATTTAAATTTGAATTATTGTAAACTCCTGACTCACCTTGGATGCTGTAGTAGATCTCCAAGATCTGCCTCCAGCCAGCGTCGACACAGTTACATAGTGAATCATATTAACATGATGTTACCAACAATAACAATTATGGGTGGGGGGTAAACGTGAATTTAAATTTCTTACATTTTCCTACTTTAACTCTAATAGTTTTATTTCTCCATTCCTTAATTCTAATCTGTGTTATGTTTATAGAAAATTTGCACAGTTTGTTTAAAACCTCAAACTGGACATCTTAGGGTATGTAAGTACAGTACAATCTTTAAATTAAAATGGTAAACATTAAGAAATGACCAACAACATGCATACACAACTACACATACCTGATCACATCCCACCATTCCCTTATGGGGTAGGTCATAAACTGTTCATATATCTCAATATCTCAAAAAAGACTCCATACTTATCCATTCTTACTAACTTTCTCCACACCTCCCTATCCTTGCATACTCCCTTCGCTTCAATAACATCCATATACCAAGTCATACATGCTCTTTTATTCATAAAATTCTTAATGTTTTTCTTTTTCATACATTCATCAACAACATTTAGCCACGTCTCACATGGCCTATCCCTTCCTTTAGAGTCATTCATATATTTGCTTCGTCACTCGATCCACACTTATTCTCTCGACAAAGACGCTTCTTTCCTATTGACCTATTAGATTCACTCTCAAACCACTCTCCTTCAGCACCCATTCATTACTGACTCTGTCCATACGAGTTTTTCAACATAATTATCTTAGATATCTCATTCCAACCGCATTCATATTGCTCTTGTGTTTGTCCTGACAAACCCAGGCTTCATATCAATAAAACAATGTTGGCGTTAATACACTTTTATACACAGCCATCTTTGCCTCTTTCGATATGACCAACAAATAATATTCAAATATTTAAACCCAGCATGTTTGGATAAAATCCATCCCTCTTGATTTAAAAACAAAAAAAAAGTCTTTAACTTGAAAGTTGGCCCTGATGGGCTTAGTAAGTTAGTTAGCTACTATCCACTAGTCCTTTACATGAATACTCTGCTTGACTAACCCGTATTAGAAGTTTGGGGAGCGTTCCTGGTTTCCAACGAGTCCAGGTTTCAGTCTAATGTATTTTTTTTAGAGAGTTCTTATATTACTGTTTTGTATTATGACTTTATCTAAATAATTCTATCTGCCATTTATTCTAAATAAACAGAGATAACAGGGCGTCTCATTATTGACAATACATTAATTAAAAAGTTTCACATAGCTCATTATTATTACGATTACTAAAACATATTTTACAAAATGTAACGATCACCTTGCAACAGTTTTTTTTAAATACACTTTTTAACGGAAATGTTTTAATGTCAACTTTCACATATTTAGAATAATACCATTATAATTTTCGCAAATAAGTTTGTAGGGAAAAAATAATACTAATCTTTATTATGTATTTATTCTTTTACTTCTACCATTTCTTTTATCTTCATCTCACTCATTACATTGAAGTACTGGACATGAAATGTTTTAAGCACAAAAGCCTTCTTGAATAAATTAAATAATAATTATTTAAGTTGTTTTATTTTGTTGTGATTTTCAAAATAAAACCGAGAAAAAAATAATTGTTTGTCAATTTCTATCAATTTTCCCACTTTTTAAATGATTTTCCACGATGGCTGAAGTACATGTTCAGTGGACTAACCTTTAGGCCAATATGGTCAAAGTTGTTATTAAGGTGCATTTATTTTTATAATATTAATTTTTAAAACCTGAGGATGAAATGGATATGCTCAGATAAAAAATAAAAGGGGAATTTTTCAAATTAACTAAGCCTTGCCAACCCTGTCAAATGTTAATCCATTTCTAAAGCACTGTTCACTATTTCATTTTGTTGAAATGTTTATCTTTGGTATAAAAAACACTAGCTAATAAGTTAGTAGTCCACATCTTGGTGGTAGATGCTATGCACACGACCATGGATCATAAGCTTACATTATAGGATTTCATTTCATGACTTGTAGTTTAGAATGTTACGTCAGAGTTCCGTCGTTTCATTTCGACATTTTCCAAACCACTAAAACAAAATAATCCATAATGAAAATATCATCAACTACAGCACTTTTCACAATAATTCTCTCAAATACTCTAAACAGCTACATTTTATTTATAGGAGCCTGTGTAAATAATGTTTTTATATGAAGTTTCATCTGCTAACCCAAATGGACAAAGAAGTCAGACTAGTTTGGTTTGGTTTATAAAGGCTATGAATGTTGGGGTTTGAAGCCCTGCTGAAAATATTGAGGTTGATCTAATTTTGAATCACTTAACTCAAAAGCTATATCTGTCAACTGCAAGCTTTAAAGCAATTCTTTAATCGTCTTTTTAAGTAAATTAAAAGAGTTTATTAGTACTCGGTATCCTACTGCCCTTTTAAAACCATTCTCAGCTCACCATGATTTAAGGGCTCAGGATAAGGAGGAAAATAGGCTTATTTTAAACAACATTCAACTTCCCTGAAAAGGAAATGATATATTTTTTTACTGAGATATTCTTAAAAAAGTGATTATATTAATACACTGTAATAAAGTACGCCCCAAAAGTGCACTTAGCCTAGAAATTTACTAACTTAATAGAAGGACCAACCTGTATAAAAACAGTAGATAAATACCTTTAATGCTTTGATATTTGATCCCCAGCTTATTTAGTCAGAGTATAACACTACTACAAATTCAGCTAGAGTGCAAGCCAAAGAAACGACACTTGATGCTTCTTTTTTTTTTTACAGTGTACAGTACAGTACATACATGCTGAATACTAGACTGTTGATTTATCTCAGAATAAATTCTAGAAAGTATTAACACGTTAGTTACCACTTTAGTTCTGTAGATGGCGCTGAGGATGTGTGGCGTTAGGACAGTGATTGTTGTGTCTGGCACCAGACACATAGCTATCGCAAGCACAGACAACAGCCAGAATGCCGGAGAAGATATCGCGTAGAAATAGACCCAATACATGGTGCCTCTGGAAAATATAAAAATGCCCTCAAATGAATATGTAGTGTGTAGCAATG
>CABFWB010001582.1:18104-28805 GCA_902151455.1 Timema bartmani
CTACCATACGGGGGCAATCCAAAAAACCTAATGATAACAAAATCGGGGGATACAGTTTGGTGTTGTAGTTTCGAATCTTTCCTCTACATCCAAAATTAAATTATACCACTGGATAGCTAAAGGATCAAAGAATTCGTTACAATAAGCGAGAACAGTGACGCATCTCGCGCGGTGGAGGGGGAAGCGCCGCCATTTTGAGGTTATTTTGCTGCGTATCGAGATTTGCAATTAGTATAACTTTTGACATGTAGAAGCTACGATGTTCGTTTAGGTTTTATTCGTCAGCTGTCGTCAATCTATCTATTGTATATAAAACACTAGTAAAGTTATATTGTAACACAATAATTATTTGTTTCCTTGCTTTTATCCTAAATACATGAATAAAAATATTTTATTTAAAAAATATAACCCATTACATAAACGTATTCACGTACAACATACGACCGTGTCCATGACACAGCCACCCCCACCCCCCCTTTTTTTTTAAGTTTTACCCCAAGATAATTATTTTGTTGTTGAATGTAAATGTTGGTTTTAAGCCCAAAGTATTGTATTCATTTTAATCTGAGCTAACCCATTATTCTTTTATCATCTACCCTTTTTATTATTTTTTAACTGGCTTCACTAGATTTAAAGTTAAAATAGCAGATACTTTTAATAATAATAATTTTTTCCCCCTTAACTATAATTAATCATAAATGAATACACACTCATTTTTATTAAAATTAATTTAGTCAAAAATAAATTTCTACAACCATAAAGATTAGTTATTTTAATATCACACAACTTCACACAAACATGGGCCCAATCAGGATTTTTGTTTCTATCATGAGAAAGTGGTTTAAAATGTGATTTGACTAAATGTGATGTCACTCTCCTTGGACAATGTTTTTTTCTGTCAAGTGTAAAGATCTTTTTTATATCATATTTTAATTCTTAGATAAATCTAGCTCATAAATATAAATGTAAATAATCATTCAATGCATGTACTCACGGTATAACGGCGTAAATGGAAGCCAGTCCAATAAATCCAACAATGGAGAGGACAATCGAAATGATGAACACTGCACTCCAGTACCTACTGTGAAACCACAACTGAAAATTATAATAAGTTATGTTTTAAAGCTATGTATTGTATCAAATTGATATGGTGCCATTTAAATGAAACAAGATATAAGCGTTACTATTTTACGGTTGAGTTTTATCATATTTGGTATCAGAAGTGGGAACAATGTATGTTTATCGTATTTGGTATCAGAAGTGAGAACCAATGTATGTTTATCATATTTGGTATCAGAAGTGGGAACCATTTTAGGTTTATCGTATTTGGTATCAGAAGTGGGAACCATTTTAGGTTTATCGTATTTGGTATCAGAAGTGGGAACTATTTTAGGTTTATCATATTTGGTAGCAGAAGTGGGAACCAATGTGTGTTTATCGTGTTTGGTATCAGAAGTGGGAACTATTTTAGGTTTATCGTATTTGGTATCAGAAGTGGGATCTAGTTAAATCATTCCCCATCCTTGTAGAGGTGTGGTTAGTACCTTGAGATTGACGATGGTAACGACGCAGTGGTATATGATGGAACCAAACATCCACTGGTCTATAGGAGTATTGTCGAGTAGGATCACCTCGTTTATCATCATGAGGAAGTAAGGAATGTAGAAAATCACAGTCGTGTGCCATACACCTGTACCAACATAACACAGCGTTTAGTTATTTAATTTTATTGCTGTACTTAGCGGATGGTGCTAATAATAACTAATAAAAATAATAGAGCTTATGACCATACATATTATTATATTATTTCTAAACACATGCTCTTTTTATAGAGCTAGTACCAGAAACTTTAACATTAAAGTATTTAAACCAGTATTAAGTTTTATAGATAAGACTAGGCACCTTTATACAAGTTGTCTAACTAACTAATCATTCGTCAAAAGGCATCGCATCTCATTAATACGGACAAATGGGATCCCAAAGGAGCTTCAACATTCACATTATTCATTTTTAACTGGATTTTTTCAAGTTTTTAATAAATTCAAGCATGTATGATATTCCCAGTGAATTAATATCCTTGAAAGAGACAACTTCTTGCTCTTGGCAGTCACAGATTGTCCCCTCCCTCACCTCCCTGCAAAATTCTGACAGCCCAAACCAGTGGTTGTGCTGTCTAAGGCATCAGGCACAAAGTAATATATTGGATTACTGATAGTGGATAGGTCTAGTCTCGAATTCCGGTTGGATGAAGAGGGGATGGCTGATTTAAAAAATTACTAAAAATATTTAACGTGCACTTTCTGAACTGACTGATGATTTCAGTACTTATAAACTAACCTAAATTTAGAATAGACCAACAACCAGCCCCCAACCATTAATTCATCACTGTGAAAGGAAAATCCCCGATTTCCCAAACTACACATTTTTAAGCTATGCGGGAAATCGAACACGAGAACCTTATATCAGTAGGCCGCCGCGCTAGTGACTGATCTAAGGTGTTGGACCATGAGTGTTAAAGTAACAGAACTGTGAGCGGTGGTGTTTGAAAACATAAAAACCGCTAAATCTCCGGAACTCACCGAAGGCTATCCACTTGAGGAAACTGCACCAGGACATGAGGACGTTGTTCGCTATCTCCTTGTAAAGGTGAGGGCACTCCAGCAACTTGACATCACTGTAGTTCTGCTCGAACAGACCGTAGATGAGGATGGGCAGTGACGTGAACAAGACGTTATACATGGAGAGGTAGGCGGTGTCATAAATAGCCTGAAGATAAAACACATGAGATAAGACTCGAGGAAGAGCTTTGACAAATTACTTAAGAGCTGGGTGTATGAACATGGTAACCCACACACATATGTCATTCTAAAGTACGTCAGCCAACTGATCGTTCCATTAGAGATTCATCAATAATAACACTGGTTTGACAAGATAAGTGAATTTTCTTCTTGGTATTGTATTCACTCCACCTTACGTACCTCTTTCGGTCCGGTCATGCATCAATAGCCCTTTCACTCTTAGGTTCTCTATACCACATTACTTGCACTGTTAGAGGAAAATACATGAACATTTTTACCAAAATGGCACATTTTCAGACTTACAACTTTGGGGCTTGGAATGTGCATCAATTCAAACATATTTTTATCAATCCATACAAACATTCTCAATAAAACCTTTCAGATACCAAATGATATCGTCCCAGAGCTACCGTGACGTGAGACTGGCGGTAATAAAGCTCGTACCTGCGTAGAGAAGGCGCTCAGGAAGTTGAAGAAGAGTTGTGGTGTGATGAAGACGATGTTCTTGTAGAAGAAGTAGAGCACCAGAGTCGATATTCTCAGGTAGTACCAGTGGCCATGGACCAACAGCACCCGGCGGACGAAACGGAACTGACCGAACGCAAAGTCAGAACATCGGACCGCTTGCCGACCTTCTTTTCCCATGATCCCTGACAACATGTGAGTGTGTGGGTGAGTATATGTTGCATGTGATGTTGGGTGCTTTCCTACTAGCTTCCATATGGTCTAGTTCTCCTTACTTGTCCATGATCCCTGACAACATGTGAGTGTGTNCTCCTTACTTGTCCATGATCCCTGTCAACATGTGAGTGTGTAGGTGAGAATGTGTTGCATGTGATGTTGTGTTTCTTACAGGCTTCCATACGGTCTAGCTCTTCCTTGTCTAGTAATACAAACATATAACAAGTTTATAAAATACGACCTATGCATTTTAAAGAGTCAAATGTAGCCACATTGAGAGTCCACGATCCACTTGTGATAGTTAGGCATGTTTATTATATTTTTCAAGATTGAACCATCCTCTATGTGGTCACTAAACTGCGGAAACATGTATTAAAACATTAATCGTAAGATTATATATGTTATATTGTATGCTTTTTAGAATTATTTTTGCATCAGCAATTGTTTCACATAATCAGCCCTCTCAGTTTCTTTTGACATAATATCACCCCTCGGAAAACAGATATAGTCAGTGTTTCAATATTTTAATAGCGTATTTCAAGGATTACCCTGAGCTGCAATCTCTTAACAATATGTCAGATTTAAAAAAATTACTAACTGGGCTTTCTAGTCCCAATTATGTGTAAAACAATCTAAGCCCGTTTGGGTTGGATGGCGGCCTTCTGGTTGAGAGTTGACGAGGTTATTAGCCATAAATTATAAAGTCTAGTTGAGATTTTGTATTAATTTATAGAGTAGCGCAAATTTTAAAATGCTATGTGAAAAAATGAGGTTATATTAAATAATGAAGCATACTAACCCAATAAAATACACACTTCTTTATCTTTAAATAAATCTTCATTCCTGTTATTAGTTTCATAGATTAAAAATACTATATCGTGCATTATAACCTAACTTTAAATATTCAAGTAGTGTTTCGATTAGGTTTATTTGAGAATGTGATTATAGTAAACACAGCTACTGTTATAAAAAAAACTGTTTTTTTATCATATCAAAGTGTAGTGTACACGTGTATAGTAAGCTTACCCAAACCGACGTGCGCTTCTTGTATCATGGCCACATCATTGGCTCCATCCCCAATAGCTGCTGTGATTGGCTTGTTAGGAGACTGTTTCACCAGTTGAACAACCTGCGTGCAGTAACAAGGTCATCAGGCAGAGTTGGTGTTACCTTATAAACGACACCAGTCCAATCGTGGAGTAAAACATTCTCCCAAATTTGGTTTACAGTCCCCTGAGCTTTAGATTATCGATGTTTGTGGTCCTAAACTAGGCAGCTGGTTGTTTATTAACACAACTTTCATAAAATATTATGTCACCCAAAAACGTATTTCATTATGATCAAGACATGTATATTTACTTTTCAATAAGAATGGTATCATTATATTCTTAGAGGTGACAGAATTAACATAGTTGGAGTAAGATTGCTTTTAAATAGAAAACAATTAATCTATTTTTTCAATGCAGCAATTATTATAGTCCTGTTTACTACTCGTTTTTACTATTTACGGTTTGTCTTGTTGCGTTCTTTTTCTTCAACCCACTCAAGGCTAGCGTTGAGTTCTCGAGGAAACTAAACTAATTGCTTCCAACTGCCTTTATTATTCCTGACGGTATTAGTTGAGAAGACACCTCGAGACCCATGGAACGTTGCAATGAGTCCAAGCAAGAACCTGATTATTCAAAAACCAATGCCAAAATCTCAAGCCAAGCCACAGCTCAAGGACAGAAGGACAGTCACAAATACCTATATTTCTGAGATGGTTGGGTGACATTAGTGAACTGTATGAGGTCGTATAGACTATTAATCCCATCACCAACACCCAGTACAGTGTGTGTACCTGACTCTTCTGAAGCGGCGACATCCGGCAACAGATGACCGCGGTGCAAGCCATGCACACTTTCCGGAACATCTCTTGGTTCTTCAGGGCAAACTTAAGAGACTGCCCATCCACCACTAGGCCGTACTGCTCTAGACTATCTGCCTCCACTCTCACGCTGCCAACACAAACAAGGCAGAGCTAGATAAAACTAGCAGTTGGTACTTCTCACTGACTTCTGAAGACCAATAACAATTCCACCTGATTTTCCCCTTTATATTAGCTTTAAAGAAGATTGTAAAAATACCTCCCCTACCCCCCACCTTGTTAAGTTAAATAAAAGAGAGTTATAAATTGCTGATAGCCAGTATTGTCATCAAATCATACCAACAATAAAAATATATTCAAGATAATTCACAGTATTATCATGTTTAGACATGCAGCATCTGAAACCTGTTATCCTTGGGGTTGATTTAAGGCAGAGCGATGGGCTTATAAGGACTACAAGATGACGGGCTGTTGTCTTTCCCAGATGATACTACATACAGCACACTGCATCATTTCAGTACTGTCACCTGTAAGCTTGCAGCATCTGCACACAGGATCTCTCCTTGTGGTGTTCAGTAAGGAAGAGCTGTATCGTGCCGGGTTTGAAGTGACCGCAAGAGAAAGATATGTTGACAGCTGTCTCCACTTTGTCAGCCTGTCAGAATCCACACCTGTGAATGTACGAGTTTTATCATCAACTAAACAAGATACAAAGATGTACATTCCGTTTACCCTGAAAAGGTAGTAGTCTTACCTTGACGTGTTACAATATGACACTAACTTATAAGCTTCGCCATAATGTAGCCAAGTAAAGTAGGCTTCTCAAGGTAAACGAAGGTAGCATTGTCTACACTACGGATTTAAACGGAACAGTTTAGAGCAATGTTCCGAGGGTCAAGAAATGACAGTTATATAGTCACGGGTGAGTTATACCTTGAGTCCCGCGGCCCGCAGACTTTCCAGCGTCTCTTGCACCCCCTCCTGTAGTTTATCCTCCACTCCCGTAGCGCCTAAGAGGGTGAGTCCAGCCTCCATCTTGCTGTAGCTCGCTGCTATGATGGACTCTCTGTGAGACGACATGGTCTGTCTAGGCCTGACCTGAAGTAAAGATAGAGAGACTCCCGGTATATTGTGAAGTGTAAACTTACGTAACAAATGTTAACAGGGGTAAACTAGACAAAGCCACCGCAGAGGTGAAGAAAGGCATGTAAAGTCACGTTCGATTCTGTTTTAAGTTATTTGATCGAAAACCTACTATTATCAAAAACATTTAATGATAAACAAAAGTCAGTGGTTCTTCGAGTGCCTCTTCAAATCCTTCACCTAACCCTGGAGGTTATGCAACGTTCCTGGCAGGAGGTTAGTTACACAAGCGTGTGTTACAATGTAAGTAGTATCAAGATAATCTTTGATACCGATATATTTATCAATGCAGCTTACTAATCTGCGCACTATACCAGTTTATAAACTGGCAAATAAATTCTAAACGCTAGTCTAGATCCAACCTCAATGTGAATTCACACGCTCACAGAAAAAACAGCAGGGTAGAAAAGTTGCCACGTGATGAGCTCTATACCAATCACACGATTTCAGCACCATACGCAGGGTCCGCTCAGATCAGTCTGAAATAGTTTCAGCTTTCTAGGTTCTTCTTGGCCAACATACGCTTGGGAGGGTTCAAACTAACTGAATTAACCAGTACGAATGCGTCTACAAAGTGAGATACAAGCATACAGCTGCGCTTACTCTTGTGAAGAGATTTGAATTAACTGATCAAATGGAAGTTGTACGTTTCGTTCTTGTTCGGTTTTGTTCGAAGACGCAGAGAAAAAAAATTAGAAAACATCCATCGTGTGATTGATCTGCTCTTATCCGGCAAACGTGTGAGTCTAGCCTCAGGCATCAAGTTCACTAACAGGGTCGAGATCTCCTGGAGATGTTGCCCTTTCCCTAAACTGCTCTGATCTGACAAACGTGTGAGTCTAGCTTCAGGCATCAAGTCCACTAACAGGGTCCAGATCTCCTGGAGATGTTGCCCTTTCCCCAAACTGCTCTGATCATCTCTACCCCATGAAACTAATAATGTCTGTATAACAATGTCTCACCCACTTGTCTGCTGAGTGAAGAATACTGGGAGATGCTCAGCTTGCGATAACCAACGACCATCGTGCGAAGACCTCTCTAGAGGAAACACAAAATGTAGCAGCATTCTTTTTACATACCACAGTGACATAAATGCATCCAACTGTGGAATTATGATAAGAAGAACCTTATCTAACAGATTACTGTGTGTGCAAGAGGGTTATTTTTTATCAGAATCCTACTTTATATTCCGTTTTCTCTGAAGAGTAGCAAGCTTACTTTGAAAGATTACATTATGGTACCGCTTATAAGATAGGTCCATGGTGTAATCCATCAAGGTGAGACTGTCATATGTTGGGGTGAACATGTTGTACATAGCTGTGTTTGCCATTCTCTTGCATTCACCATTTGATGTTTCCCATTTTTTATTGGATGGTATTTAGCCCGCTAACATCATAGCTTGATAAAATTAAATAAAAACTAGAAATGTTTAAATATTATTAAAAATAAATATATTATTAAATAAGTATGCATTTAATTGTAATGTTGAAATATTAACACATGTGTAATAAATAATAACATTCAGTGGATATGTATTTTATGGATTTCATATCTCATAAAGTGATTAGAAAAAGAAAAAGATAAAAACTCGTGATAAAGATGATGAAAGGAAATATTCCTGATGTAGAGCATGGAATGACTCACGAGGGCAAACTCTCCCAAATGAGCGAGGGTTTTCTCCGTGGGACCCTTCTCAGTGAGTGGTATAACCGAGGACTCCGCCCCCTTGCAGTACAACCAGATGTCCCCGTCACCATCGCGGACTACTAAGGACATCCTCTTCCTGTCTGTAACAAGAACAAGTTCAGTTTGAAGTCCATCCGACATCGTGTACTGTGTTTACCCTGAAGAGGTAGCAAGATTACCTTGCTTGATTCCACTTTGGTGCAGCCTATAAGATAGGGCCATAGTGTAATCAGTCAAGGTAAGACTGCTATTATGATAGGTTGCACTATGTTGTAGCCTATAAGATAGGGCCATAGTGTAATCAGTCAAGGTAAGACTGCTATCTTGCTTGGTTCCACCATGGTGTAGCTTATAAGATAGAGCCATAGTGTAATCAGTCAAGGTAAGACTGCTACCTTGCTAGATTCCCCTATGGTGTAGCTTATAAGATAGTGTCATAGTGTAATCAGTCAAGGTAAGACTGCTACCTTGCTAGGTTCCACTATGGTGTAGCTTATAAGATAGTGTCATAGTGTAATCAGTCAAGGTAAGACTGCTACCTTGCTAGATTCCCCTATGGTGTAGCTATAAGATAGTGTCATAGTGTAATCAGTCAAGGTAAGACTGCTACCTTGCTTGGTTCCACTATGGTGTAGCTTATAAGATAGGGTTATAGTGTAATCAGTCAAGGTAAGACTGCTACCTTGCTTGGTTCCACTATGGTGTAGCTTATAAGATAGAACCATAGTGTAATCAGTCAAGGTAAGACTGCTACCTTGCTAGGTTCCACTATGGTGTAGCTTATAAGATAGAGTCATAGTGTAATCAGTCAAGGTAAGACTGCTACCTTGCTAGGTTCCACTATGGTGTAGCTTATAAGATAGAGCCATAGTGTAATCAGTCAAGGTAAGACTGCTATCTTTCAAGATAAACGGACTGTTCAGTATATACATTATTCAAACATTCAGTCTAATTCTCATCGAAAGGTCCTTTTAGAAAGTACAAACTTTTGTATTATGGTAACATTAATGATTATAATATATTATTATTTACATTTATTTTTATATTAATAATATCTTTCAACAGTGACAGCTGCATATCATATTACTTGACGTATGAATATCTATAGATCTAGTAACTTTTATATCATTAAGATAAGGTCCTTCCTTTGAAAACTAGATGTATATTAAAGCTCTTACTCTTGTCGACATAGTGCATGTTGTTTATAGCAAATACAGCAATCAACCGTCACTTTATAGAGAATTACAATATTTATAAGGTACTTGGAAGTCATTGTCGCGTCGTGGAGTGCTGTCCAGGCAAGCAGAGCTTGTAAGTTCTCTCAGCAAAAACGTAAGCAACCCCTTTATTTGGATAAACAACCAATTGTCGGGATGTAGTAGATACGAGCCTTGGGAGCTGGAGTACCCGGTCGGCTGATGGATTCTGAAGGATGTTGGGGCTACCCTGACAAACTGAAGGACCAATTTTCCAGCCGAAAAGCAACCTAGAAATGTGATAGCACCTAGCTACAGGAGGGGACCTTAATCCAGTTGATCTCCTTTCTTGGCAACAAGAGAACGGGATTATGGCAGTTGGGCCTTCTGTGTCAAGATGGAAAAAGGAGGCTGTCTGGCAGCCCCCTGGTTAAAAATCGGGCTGAAAGGATTATCCCCCCTCCCCCAGACCAATCATTACCAATTTATGCTCAGTGATATCTGGCCAATGAATGTCTTCCTTAGTGCTGAGAATATATCACACCCACTCTGTTCACCCTGTCAACGTTCCACGACACGACACTTCTTCTGATCTCCATACACTCACCTGAAGTGAACTCCAGGCACTCCAATCTTGTGAAGTGCTGCAATTGACCTTTGACCAGAACAAACATGGTGTCACCCTTTTCGCCGACAAACACCACTCCGCACCTATGTACCAACAAAATACAACATGGTAGTGTGGTGCTCAAACAAAAACAGAAAACTGCAAATTGTAGTCGGATATTACATGATATATCAAGTTTCATGCATCCATACGCCAAGCAGTGAGCTCTGCAACTGTAATTTGTGCAGGCGTTTGACAATAATAGCTTCCCTGCGAAGTGTACATTTATATCTTCTATAATCCTTGTCCCCTATCGTATCTTCTTTAAATGTTACCCTTTTCATCTGGTTGCACAGCACGTCTTTAGATCCAAAATACCAATAGACAAGAAGGTTGTCCTGAGAGATTGAGCTCCAACCCTTAACCAGTGCATTAGTTTATGGAGGGTCATAACTATTTAATCCATTAGTGGTTATCATCCTTTTTTTTAAAGATGAAAGATATTGAATAATTATATAAGGTATGCCGAGCAGAGCTTGTTTAAACTGTACCTGTGAATTGTTCTCATCACTCAGTAGAACACTCATTGGTCAGATATCAACTAACATACATTCCCATGTGAGGTATGTAGAGCAGAGCTTGTTTAAACTGTACCTGTGAATTGTTCTCATCACTCAGTAGAACACTCATTGGTCAGATATCAACGAACATACATTCCCATGT
>CABFWB010001582.1:30676-47575 GCA_902151455.1 Timema bartmani
AGGCTTACAGTGATAGTGTCGACAATAAGTGCTTAAGGCTTACAGTGATAGTGTCGACAATAAGTGCTCAAGGCTTACAGTGATCTTGTCAACAATAAGTGCTCGAGGCTTACAGTGATAGTGTTGATAGTAAGTGATTAAGGCTTACCATGATAGTGTCGACAATAAGTGCTCAAGGATTACAGTGATAGTGTTGATAATAAGTGCTTAAGGCTTACAGTGATAGTGTTGACAATAAGTGCTCAAGGCTTACAGTTATAGTGTTGACAATAAGTGCTCAAGGCTTACAGTTATAGTGTTGACAATAAGTGCTCGAGGCTTACAGTGATAGTGTTGACAATAAGTGCTTAAGGCTTACAGTGATCTTGTCAACAATAAGTGCTCGAGGCTTACAGTGATCGTGTAAACAATAAGTGCTCGAGGCTTACAGTGATCGTGTAGACAATAAGTGCTCGAGGCTTACAGTGATCGTGTAGACAATAAGTGCTCAAGGCTTACAGTGATCGTGTCGACAAGGGTCCCCCGGACGTCCTCTCCGCTAGAGGGCAGTTTGAAGAGACGACCCTCACTCTCTAAGTAGGGGACTCCGGACACAGAACAGCGCCGGAAACACATGTTGTTCTCCGTGAGTGTTCCGGTCTTGTCGGTGAACAGGTACTCCACCTACAAACAACACATTTAGAGATACAGTACATAAGACAATGAGTTGGAGGAGATAAAGGTACGTAAGACAGTGACTCGGAGGAGGTAAGATACACAAGACAGTGACTTGGAGGAGATAAAGGTACGTAAGACAGTGACTCGGAGGAGATGAAGGTACTCAATAGAGTGACCCGGAAGAGATAAAGGTACACAAGACAGTGACTTGGAGGGGGTAAAGGTACACAATATAGTGAGCCGGAGGAGATACAGATACACAAGAGAGTGACTTGGAGGAGATAAAAGTACGTAAGACAGTGACTCGGAGGAGATACAAGTACACAAGACAGTGACTTGGAGGGGGTAAAGGTACACAATACAGTGACTTGGAGGAGATAAAGGTACACAAGACAGTGACTTGGAGGGGATAAAGGTACACAAGACAGTGACCTGGAAGAGATAAATGTACACAAGACAGTGACCCGGAGGAGATAAAGGTACACAAGACAGTGACCCGGAGGAGATAAAGGTACACAAGACAGTGACTTGGAGGGGGTAAAGGTACACAATACCTATGAGGTACCTGTTCCCCTGGAAGTGACAGTCAGGCACGTACCTGACCCAGCTCCTCGTTGAGGTCTGAGGTGTTACAGATGGCGGCCTGCCCAGTCTCCTCACAGAACAGACCCTCGTCCCACTCGAAGAACAGGGTGCCCAAGAACTTCTGCATCTCTAACACAAACAACCAGGCTGCAATCTACTGTGTGTGCGCGCGTTTCATTATTACATTAGATTATTGTTTATTTTTTTGTTTATTAAAGCGGCTAAGACCTCCTGATTTTAGTGGACTCCAAAACACTCTACTAACCAGCTCTCTTTATTTCCTTCTTGGATTCTTACCTATTGTGACGTACAATGAGATGGGTATGATGTAGTTGAAGAGGATGAAGAAGGACAATAGATCCTGAAGGACATTCCTGAAGTTGATAACTGGAACAGGACCTAGGTACTCCGCTGCAACTATAAAACAAAGTTGATAATTTAGCACAAATGCTCTTCTCAAGGATTAGAGATCTCTCCACTGCACTAACAGAAGAGCTAATCAGGTGATTTTATTCCTTTACATGACTTACTTCTCACATATTTTCTCCCAGGACTACATCTACATGTTTTCTCTCCGCTAATCTGATTTATAGCTGATGGGAAGTTTAGGGTTTGAATCCTGACCATGTATGATGAAGGTGGTTTTTCATAAACGGTTACTCCCTCTCCCTCCACGCAATGCCCTCTTATTTCTAATTGCTTCCTCACCATTTTAGCTTAGCTAAAAGCGATTAGCCAGGACGATTAATAAGATCAAATGCAACAAACAAAGCAGACAAATCTGTTTTTGCAGTTGTTCATGTAAATTACCAAGAAATGCATATTTGATTGGAACAGAGTTATTATCTTAATAAACCATCTCCAGTCCAATTTTTATGAGAACCTTTTTCTGGCGGCTAGGAATTTACTAAATCTACTCTCACGTGTTCATACGTCAAGTCATGCGATCTGCAGCTGTCACTTTTGATAGATATTATCAATATCTATAAAATAACAATAATAGTAATATAATCAAATGAATGTTGACAATAACAACATATTTTTGTACTTTCTAAAAGTTCCTTCCTATGATATCAGACTGTAACACGCCTAGGTGATTATAAAATAGGACTTGATAATATGATAGTATCTGACCACTCGACTCTCGTATAATTAACCTATGTTTGAAGTCCCCGACAAGGATTTTAAATAAACACCGTTTCACGGTGGCTTTCTGGCACTTTTCCAGTCGTTTGGTTTGAGGTGTTGCGATATTTTCGTTCCTCCACTTACTGAAGACTCCCTGAAGCTCCGTGTAGTACTTCAGCCCAAGGCAGAGCGCGACCTCCACCAACAGTAGACCCATGAAGAACAGCAAGAAGCCGTTTATAGACCTGGAACAGAATCACAAGATAGCAAACACTTTCTCTCAGACGATCATCACAGTTTACAAACTTATTATTATTAGCACCGCGTCTTACTACCCATTCGGGTTATACGCACTTACGCTAATGATTAGTCCCAGCCTGGGTTCAAACCCCTCGTGGAATCAAACCTGGGAACCCAGAAAGGTGGCCATCTCAACATTATATTGAGACAAGAACTAAAACTGGTCGGTCGGACTCACTTTTCCACGGTTGAGAACTTGTTACTGGTAAGTCTGGAGTTGAGAGCTAGTTTCGTCTCCTGCCCCGTGTACACCGCACATCCTGCAACACGCGCAACATGATGTACAGCTACATTATTCAGACGTGGCCCGTCAAAAACACTCAGGAGAAAAAAAATAGGGTGGGTATAATTTACACATTATTTGAGTTTTTTCAACCCTATGATGATAGTGAAAAGGCTGTTATTCTAAGTTGGTGACAGTTTTTAACTTTATTACAAAGAGAAAGTGTTGTAACAATAAAAATGTTTTAACTATGGGTTCTAATAATGATTTTAACCTTTTATAAATAAAAATGTTTTACCTATGGGTTCTAATAATGATTTTAACCTTTTATGTGCCCCGAACTAAACTAAATTGTGTGTTTCAATTTTGTCTGACAGTCTACCTGGCGATACAACCAAAACTGTTTGATGGGTTTCATAATTCATTAAAACTTGATATTCAGATGTTTTATAGTTATACCATTAGGATTAAGCGGGATTTTGATTCTAGCCCTAAAATTAAGCGTAGTTTATCAACGGCTGATTTCTTAAAAATTGAAATTTTTGAATTATGATACTGACAATGCTATTCAAGATGGTTATATTGAGAGTGTTTTCATGGTAAATAATAATTTTTGTTTTGTTTTCTAAAAAAAAATCTAGGGTTGCTAACTTATTAGCCATTTTCTGATCATTTTGTTATAAACTATAGCGGACTGTGTACGATTGTGTAGTAACATTTATTTTGATTAAAACTTTCAACATAAAGTTATTAACGATCGGCTACAAAGCGGAGGGCAACTCAAAATATGCACCCGCATTAACGTGAAGCGTGTGTAAGATACAACACATTGAGAAAAAGAACCCCAATCCAAGATTCGAACCTTGACCTCCCCGTCCCCAGCAATCCAGTTTAGTGCGAGGCTGACACCTCAAATCGTGTGACCGTTGGAAGTGGATTACCCCTTGCTTTAAGTGGTAAGTTAACCACTGAGCTATGTAACCTGGCGACTTACCGAACACGAACTCGGTGTTCTTCAGCCTCGCGCCCCTCAGCAGAAGGTTCTCTGTCCCAATGGGTGCTGATGTGTCTACGTGGTCCAGGACGCTGGACGAGACACTACTCCTGTCAGAGAGCGTCTCTCTGTTCAACCCTGCACTTGACCTCTTGGATCGGACGCTACCCGTGGAACTCACCCTGCAGTCGTCGTCACTGTAGCTTGTATTACGAGGCACCTCAGAGTCCCCGACGCCCTCCCCAGGGACAATCCTCACCCTGTTCTCCGCGAACTTGACCCTGAACACACCGTCACTTGTCATGCTCACTTGGTTCACCTCCCCCAAAGGTCCTTTCCTCCTGTACTCTACGTCGGCGTCGTTGAAACTCAAAGATTTAGACGGCAATGCTTTCATCGGCCCTGGGTCACCCTGGTCACGACCCGTCCCGTTGGGTTGAGGCACAAACGCATCGTTTACGTTGACGCTGATGTGGCTCCTATCCTCGTTGGCGGTACCTTTAGGAGCACCCGTCAGGTCGTTGTCGTAGGCCGCCACGACGCCGTTCACGCCAATGAAGGTGGCGGGAGTCGTTTTCCTCCGGGTGGAAGTGGAGACGCTGCTCCTGAAGGAGTTCCAGTGACGCCGAAGAGTCCCTCCCCAAGACTCTCGACCCTTGTCCGGAGGTTCCACCAGGATCTCCAGTTTGCCGAAGAACTTGTAGAGGTCTGGCGTTGGTTGCTCGCACTCGACCTGCGCCCGGAGGGACGTAAGTTGTTCCGGCAGAGAATAGCTCTTCAGGATTCTCGGGCATAGCAGCGTCTGACAGAACCGACAAGGACTTGCTTTAGTTCGCTCAGGGAAGTTTTATACCCGTGACATCATGATAAGTCAAGATAGGATTTATTTAGGTTTTACTTGCCGAGATTTATAGATATAACATTAGAACAATAAAACCATAATCTTAAATAATTCTATAAATTGCCATAGATTGTCACAATGTTATATCGCTGACCTCTAAGTAGTCTTTGTGTAGAGACATATATTTTTAGATCGTCGACAACTCAGGCTAAATTGTGTATTCACGCTAATGGCCTGTAGGAGTCTTCCTGCCAAAATGTAGATAAGAAAAGTCCGTGGAAACATACGTCTATTTAGAAAAGAAACGTTAATGTTTCTACTCGTCAGCGGAAGCGGGGAAGCGTCATAATCAGGTAAGAAAGAAGACTCGCAGAGAGGCCAGCTCGTTTTATTCCCTCTCCTTCTATTTCGTACATTGGCATCTAAAGTTTGCTAGTGCGTGAAGTTAAGATACAGCCTGCTCGCTTCTAACCCCTCAAGTAGGTGATATTGGTAACTCATACTGCTGCTAGCTCCTGTTTCATATCGATACACTATGTTACTTCTAGAGTTATTCTAGTGCAGAGCTGACACTTAAAGGTCTTAGGGCAGCGCTCGAGATTAACTCTTCAGATCCTCTGATAGCCTACCTTCAGGTTGGTCTCCCCGTCCAGGTTGGCGGTGGTGACGTAGCACTTGCCGTCCTGCTCGCTGGACGCTAACAGAACGATGTCACAAGGGACGTCGGCGTCGCACGCCACCCGCACTAGGTCACCGACACACACTTCCTGCGACTCCACCTCCTGTAAACCACAACAAGTTCCAAGGAAAAACCTACACTGGGATTATCCGATTGGGGCGAGTTTCACTAGCTTTCTATTCCTAGTCCAGGCTCTATGTGTTTCAATTTTCGACCGGTAGAGTGTTTCCATACTTAGATACACCGCTCGGGGTTACTTCTTTTATGTTTGTTAAATTTAATATTAGGTTCAATTAATGCCAAATTTGTTGTATATTCTGTAGAAATAAATCTTCTGTTTTAGAAAATATAAGCTTGTGTGTGGGTTGCAAACATAATCTCCGCATTTGGAGTAATTTTATTGCTGCAGTACGGGCAAAATGGACACATTGAAAATAGAACCTACGTCTCTAGAACTTTGCTCAAAATTTTAGGGGTGTGAAATGATTACTTGTCCTGGGACGGTAATACGTTTCATATATTATTTAATAATTAAAACATATTCTAAAATCTATATGTTGTATGACATATCTCGTCTAACATTTGTTATTATTTTGAAAATATAGAAACTGTGATTATTATAATATATCCGACGGAGTGACACCAAATTTTAGGTGGCTCAGAGTGTTGTGGATGTTGGAGCTATACAAGGATGTAGTAAAGGTGTAGGTGTACCTGAGCTATGCCGTGCCTCACGACGGTCACTAAGGAGCAGTTGACCTCCCTGTCTGCCCTGTGCCTCAGCCAGTCTTCATACCCCTGCTTCATCGCCGTCACCAGGATCACGAACACGAGGGGGACCACGCTAGTCCAGGGACTCACGGGACTGTCTATGGATAACTGGAACACAGGAGGAGGATTGTAGGTAGATATAATTATAGTCTCCACGGGGCTGTCTATGGATAACTGGAACACAGGAGGAGGATTGTAGGTAAATATAATTATAGTATCCACGTGGGGAGATGTGCCGCAGTGGCGTGGCTTGGAGTGTTACCAGAGTAAGCAGAGCTTCTATAAAAAATAAAGTACCTGTGAATTGTTCTCATCACTCAGTAGAACACTCATTGGTCAGGTATCAACGAACATACATTCCCATGTGAGGTATGTAGAGCAGAGCTTGTTTAAACTGTACCTGTGAATTGTTCTCATCACTCAGTAGAACACTCATTGGTCAGGTATCAACGAACATACATTCACATTTGAGGTATTTATAGCAAAACCTATTTATGATATTTTTTATATCCTAGCTTATTTTGCTCAGTATCTTATTATTTTAAATCCGAGCCATTTCATTCTACATATGCTTTACACTTTCTTCTGTTCTGTTACAGTATTATATTTTTAACCGTTATGAGTCACCAATACAGCCGGTGATGGTGAGTATCTTTCTATCCGTAACCTGGGGAGGCGCCCTATCGGAGTTAGAGCTCTATCTACTAATCAATTCCAACGTTTTATTTATTAAAATTCCTTACCCTAATTACCTATTCTAAATCCCCTACCTTAATTCAATTTAATCTAGACTTAATACTATCAGAATGTCGGTTCGTCAGGATCATCCTTTCAGCCTGATTTTTAACCAGGGGGCTGCCAGACAGCCTCCTTTATCCGTCTTGACACAGAAGGCCCAACTGCCATAATCCCGTTCTCTTGTTGCTAAGAAAGGAGATCAACTGGTTTAAGGTCCCCTCCTGTATCTAGGTGCTATCACATTTCTAGGTTGTCTTTCAGCTGGAAAATTGGTCCTTCAGGTTATCAGGTTAGCCCCAACATCCTACAGGACCCATGAGCCGACCGGGTACTCCAGCTCTCAAGGCTCGTATATTCCACATACCGACAGTTGGTTGTTTATCCAAATCGAGGGGTTGCTTACGTTTCTGCCTGGATTTACAACCCCCTTCTTATTCCTATTTATGATTGGTCAAATTGGGCCAAATTGAGGAAGAACATTTAATGGGTATAGTTTTAACAAGCTATTTATACCCTTGCAACACTCCAAGACACGCCACTTGAAAACAGTGATTCATAGTTCACTAATCTCGTTTCATGTGCTAACAACGTTCAGCCAGACATTCAGCTGAGACATTTACAAGGCCGCCTTAAAAATGTGTTTTACAGTTTGTTACTCACTGCCCGTTCTAACTATATACATATGTACTAATCACTTTAAACATTTTAGATACGAGGAAGCTAGAAATATAAAATAAATGTAGCAACATTTAAATTAATAATCTCGGGAAACTATCTAGGAAAAACAACAAGACAAACAATACTCTCATGCCTGTTTTTGAAACTTTGACCTCATCAACGGCAAACCAGACCAAATGAGATTGACGATTATACCAGGAAATAGTTGCCATACAAAGGAAGTAAAAGTTGGCTATCCGTCTAAATTGCTCAAATAAATAATTTGGCAAGAAATTAATACTTACGGAGATAGTTGTCATACAAAGGAAGTAAAAGTTGGCTATTCGTCTAAACTGCTCAAATAAATTCTTTGGCAAGAAATTCCACACTGTGTACTGAAACAAAACAAAGCAATGCAATTAATTTAAATAAAGCATATATTTCCAAAGATTTTAATTTGTTTCGTATTCATACAAAGTTTCGAGTAAATATATATATATAAATATAAATAATATAATAGATATATAATATATTAATATATATTAATATGTATATAAATGAATATATATTAATATGTATATAAATGAATATATATATTAATATGTATATATTAATATATATTAATATGTATATAAATGAATATATATTAATATGTATATATATTATTATACATTAATATGTATATAAATTAATATAGATTAATATGTATATAAATTAATATAGATTAATATGTATATAAATTAATATATTAATATGTATATAAATTTATATATTGTTTCGAGTAACTATATATATTATTTATATTAAAATACTTACGGATATATATATAAATATCCATAAGAATATTAATTATATATATATATATAGTTACTCGAAACAATATATATACATTTATATTAATATATATTAATATATTATATATTTACTATTTTATTATTATTATTTATATATAGATCCGTAAGTATTTTAATATTGTTAGAAGTGGTACCCGGAAAAGTCGTAGGAAGTTTGTAAATATATCATCTTACGGATATATATTCAAGGAACTGGGAGGATTGGGGGGGGGGGGGGGGGCAAAGTTCCCCTAAGCTCCCCCCAGTAGAGAAAGTGATGCCAGGGCCAACCAAACCTCTCTATGCCTAGACTTAGAGCCAAACCATAGACATTGACGTCAGCCTTATTCCCTTTACTTGGGCAAGTAGGGACGTAACGGACAAAATGTGTCCAATAAAAAGCTTTGACTCGTTTTATCGCGAGATAACTTGCAGCCAACGTTGCTACAATCCACTTTAATTGGCACAAACTTTTTTTTATCAAAATCTCATACAACACAGATTTACAACAAGGTCATAAAGTCTCAATTATGGTCAAGATGGCTTTGCCTCATAGCTGACGTGTACATTGGAGTTACGTGTGGAGGGATGTTAACTGGTTACCGGTGTGTAAATTGGAGCTACGTGTGGAGGGATGGTCACTGGTTATCAGTGTGTACATTGGAGTTACGCGTGGAGGGATGGTCACTGGTTATCAGTGTGTACATTGGAGTTACGTGTGGAGGGATATCCACTGGTTACCAGTGTGTACAATTGGAGTTACGTGTGGAGGGATGGTCACTGGTTACAGGCATGTACATTGGAGTTACGTGTGGAGGAATGTTAACTGGTTACCGGCGTGTAAATTGGAGCTACGTGTGGAGGGATAGTGTTATCATAATTTTCATTTAACACTCATATAATAAATATATAATTGTTCTGTATGATCATGACTTTACTTACTGCATTGCTTATGTCCTTAGTTTTCAATCTCTTCATCAGAGTTATTGAAACATTTCTACTCTAGATGAATACATGACAGAGAGTTACGCCGGCTTCAAGAACAAAACATATTAACGCACACGCGCGAATCCAAGAAATTAAATTAACTTAAAACACATGGCTGAGACTAGATCTGTTTTTACAGCTGGTGAAGCGCGAAAGTTTAGATTCAAACCGAGCCAAAAGCTCGCACATTATATAAAACTTAAACTAACCACAAAACAAAGGACAATAGTATCTCTGAAGCTTACATAATATAGTGTAAACGTTACAATGGCTAGTGGTTTCAGTTGACGTGGAGTTTATCTATAAAGGGGAAAAAAAATCTTACAACTATAATATGTATACAGTCCCATTTACTTAAATGACAGCCAAAAGGACTACAAGATCTAATTTCATGTGTTCATAGATCAATTCATGAGCTCTACAACTGTCAGCTTCGAAAGATATTATCAATAAATATAAAATTAAAATATAGTAAAATGTGATCAATATCAACCGAAAAATAAAGGTATTTTTCTTAAGGTTTCCTTTTACCAACATATTACTGTCTATTTTATTAAAGAACAAACATGGTTGGAAAGGCAATTTGTAAAATACAAAATTTTATGATCAACATTGAAAACATTTTACTAAATGGTTAGTGTTATTTTATTTATATACAGTACAGATAATATCTATCAAAAGTGAGAGACCCACCTCGGTGGCTTAGTTGGCTAACGCGCTAGTCGTGCTGAGCTCGACTGCCGAGGACGGGGAGATCGAGGTTCGAATCTCGGTCGGGTGAACTGGGGGTGGTTTTTCCTAAATGATTTTCCACTCTCCCTCCACGCAAATGCGGGTTCACTTCCTCTATATTCAACTTTCCTAATTCCTAATCCATTAGCGTAGTTAGTACTTAAGCGAATAACCCGAACGGGTAGTAAGACGTGGTGCTAAATAAATAAATAAAAAAAGTGAGAGCTTTGGATAAGAACTTAAAGTATGAATATTTAAAACTAGTTTTATTAACTCTTGTAAATATCAGTTCTTCATCCCACGTTTCTGCCAGAGGCACAGCTGTAATTGCTCAAACCTTGCTAGTGGTCCCTTAAAAGATAACTTTGGTTTACAATTTACATCCCGTGGCCAAAGAGTAGCCATGTCTCATTCCAGTAATAAAAGTAAATTAATATATTGTTATCACTCGAGCGTATTTTTTAGTGAACGTGCAAAAAAATATGAAGGCTGACTATTGGTAAAGTTTTCAACCGATAAAAATCAGTCCGAAACATTTGTGAAACATATTTACTAGCAAAGTTCTTGGTCGCGGCTGTAAAAAATGTAAATTTCAACTACCACGCCACCCATAAAATTAAAGCCGTATTATTTGTCATTTGTCTAAAATTAAATTTTTGTTTTTAAAATATGACCTTGTGGAATTTTTTTAATAAAGAATACCGAGATTAATCTTTTAAGAAGCAGCATAGAGAAAACGAGAAGAGATAAGATAAGTGATAGATTAAGAAACACCCTAAAAGTGTAAATAAGATTAAACTAAGAGACTGCAAAAAGGAATATATTTTTATTTAGAAAACTTGGACAAAATATGGAAATATGTCTTGATTTTTTTTTTATTGAATAAACATTTCGGGATTTTTTTTTAAGCACCACGTCTTACTACCCATTCGGTTTGTACGTTTATGTACTGCTTAAGCTAATATGTTAGGGTTGAATTTAAGAGGAAGTGTACCGCATTTACGTGAAGCGAGCGTGGGGAATCATATTTAAAAAAAAACACTCTCAGTACACTCAACCAGGATCGAACCACAATCTCTTTATCATCAGCAGTCTAGTCTGTTGTGAGGGTGAAGCCTTAGACCCCACGGCTACCGAAGTGGGTGACATTTCGAGAAGTCCTTATACATTTTAAAAACAAATTCTCTCGAGGTCAACTGTGATAACATTTTACTATGTTATTATAATCGTTCTTTTATAGTTATTGATAATATCCATCAAAAGTGACAGATGCAGATAACATGATTTGACGTATGAATACCTGAAAGTAGAGCTAGTATTTTTCTCTAGTTATAAAATATGTTTATGAGTAGTACAAATTAAGGGTTGAATAGAGAGTCAAATTTTCATATAAAAAACCTTATATGATAGCTAAAAATGCATTTGGATCTTTGTCATTGTATTTTATCTGCAACTGTCACTTTTAATTGGTATTATCAATACATATATAAAATATTTTAACTATATAGTGCAAGGCTCCGAGCAAGGATTTTAAATTTTACTAAATAAAATCATTAACTGTTTTTCTTACAGTGCTACGATTATTCCATTTGAGCAGAATATGTTGGTGAGGGGGTGGGGGAAGGTGCCTTGTTTTCACCTCTAACCACACACGTGTTTAACATCATTGTCTATAATTACATTCACCAAATTTTAGTTGAGATATTTTACATTTATAAATTGTTGTTTGAAAGACTCAGCTGTGAGTCCATTAATATTAATATGGTTGGATTGATTGAACCGGAGGAAATTCAAATGATAAGTTTGATAGATTATTAACCAAGATGATATTTACTGTGATGTCTAACAGTTCAGGATTGTCCAATAAGGATGAAAGAATGGATACTCTCTCTGAACTGCTGATTACAGCTGAATTCATTTAAAGTGCATCTGATTCTGAACTGCTGATTCCAAATGAATTCATTGAAAGTGTATCTGATTCTGAACTGCTGATTCCAGATGAATTCATTGAAAGTGTATCTGATTCTGAACTGCTTATTACAGCTAAATTCATTGAAAGTGTATCTGATTCTAAACTGCTGATTCCGGATGAATTCACTTAAAGTTTACCTGGTTCTGAACTGCTGATTACAGCTGAATTCATTGAAAGTGTATCTGATTCTGAATTGCTGATTACAGCTGAATTCATTTAAAGTGTATCTGATTCTGAACTGCTGAGTCCAGATGAATTCATTGAAAGTGTATCTGATTCTGAACTACTGATTACAGCTGAATTCATTGAAAGTGATATCTGATTCTGAACTGCTGATTCCAGATGAATTCACTTAAAGTTTACCTGGTTCTGAACTGCTGATTACAGCTGAATTCACTCAAAGCGTATCTTACTGAACTGGTTATTTCAGCTGAATTTGCTGAAAGTATGTTTTAAAATCTATTATCACATAAATTAAACGTCACATTTTTAACATGGCATTGTGAGAAGCATCCTTGTTATTTTTATTAATTGAATTGCAGTTTTATATTGAACAAATGTCCGCTGGATGGTGTGAGATTCTCCGTGTATTTCAATAATTATTATCGAGATAAGACTAATCACTTACCGAGCTATTCCCAACATTCGTACCCACGTAATATTTCCAATCAGAGATAGCGCAGGAAAATTATTTATAGGGGAGATTAAGACTATTTCAACAACGCGATAACAAAGTATTAGGACAATATTATTATTACCTACGTATTTAATTTCTGAAGAATAGTGAATGGGAGATTTAAAAAGCCGTATTAATTATCTATGAACCATCTCATTATGTTGATGACTCCTATCCACTTAAACTAAAGAATGTTAATGTAAAAATACTGTAGAACTTTTTTCATTCAAAATCCAAGGTATATTAATAAAAACTCGAAACATCTAAAATTCGAATTAACAATTTTCATGTGTATCTACGCAGTTGGTGCGCAGTAAATCTAAAATCTCAAAATATGTTACGTATAAACACATATAGATCATTTTATATATTCTATATAAAATGCACATACGCTATAAATACATACATAAAAAACACAAGAAAAACTCCAACATAAAATATAAAAACTTGGAAAAACTAGCCTACGAAAATTTAAGATTTAAATCATAATGGATTAGAGCCGAACCAACACATCCCCTATGTTAGGCAACACGCTCGCCACCACTAGCATAATTTCCCACTTACTCATTTACTATGTGTCAATCAGCCAACTCCAAATTTGACATTCTCTGCATATAAGGGTGGTTTAGTAAAGATCGTTAAGTTAGGTTTGAAATTAGTACAAACTTGAAAAAAAATAACAATGTATAGGCTTCAAATTATTCAAATATTCCTTCTAAAATTCAAATCATTTTATGTTATTGTTTTACGACTAATTTAAATATAAATTTTATGGGAAATCATGATGGGTTCTAACGTTCTAATTTTTCTAATTAATCAATGCCGAATTGCCCAAATACTACTGTCTAACCGCCGTGAGGTTGGAAAATATTACTCAAAGAGAAGAACTACTAGAAATATGAAAACTTGTCGTTTGATCCAGCTAAGACTGTTATTATTATTATTATTATTATTATTATTATTATTATTATTTAGCACCGCGTCTTACTACCCGTTCGGGTTATACGCTATAAGTACTAATTACGCTAATGGGTTAGTAGTTGGGAAGGTTAAATATAGGAAGTGAACCCGCATTTTCGTGGAGGGAGAGTGGAAAACCATTTAGGAAAAACCACTCCCAGTTCATCCGACCGAGATTCGAACCTCGATCTTCCCGTCCTCGGCAGTCGGGCTCAACACGACTAGCGCGTTAGCCAACTACGCCCCCGAGTCGGGTGCAAAGACTGTTAGTACATGAACAATAACTAGTAGCGCTGATAACAGCTCTCCAGCCAGGAGAGAAGGTACCTTGCAGGTGACGATCCTGTTTTTGGTGAACTTGCTGGCACTAGGATCCTCTACCCCAACATCCAAGGTTCGGGTATCCCCGACCACTGACACACGATTACCCTGGAACAAATCATCCCTTATATTCTTACACACCCTTATCGATGTTAAGTTCCTCCTTCACGTTATTGAGGGCATGACACAAGTTTAGTGGTTAGTTTCCAAACACAAACCACCCTACAACGGCGATCACGCCGTCTAAGGCATCACGCTCAAAATAGGCTGAATATATGGTGATGAGAATGTCGAGGTTCGAATTTCAGCTGAGTGCACCAAGGGGTACTTTTTTAACATCTGATTCTCACATTTTCTCTCAATGCACTTCCTCTCAAAATTAATTGCTACTCTAACGATTTTATAGCCTTAGCGTTAGTTGTACTTTTTTTTATTCAACACAGAATAAAACGGAAGTGAAAATCAAAGCATCACCAATTTATCATCAGGGATAGACAAACATTTATCAGTTCAAGATAAATCACACTTCTGAACACCATTGTGAAATCGTATTGGTTTCAATGATTAATTTTTTATTTTGTCTCATAAAACTAAACTCCATTCTAGCATTAACTTATTATTTTCATTCGTTCACAATAAGTTAGTATTTAATTTTATATGTAAAAATTGTACCCTGATATTGTAAAATAAATGTGTGTTCCCTAGCACAAAAAAATAATACTTAAAATAATTATTACTCTTGAGTGTTTTAATTCAAGCTTTGACATTTAATTGAATACATTAGGCTACCATTCTCTTACATACCGACCACCCGATAAAAAAGCGAGAATCTGATATAGCTCGACTGAACAATCCACAGTGTTCATACCCATCATTTGGGTGGTTTGTAACAGTAATTACATTTTAAAACAATAATTCTCAATTTCAATTATCATAATACATTCTCAAGTTTAAAAGCCTGTAGGTGTACAAAATCTCATGAATCAGTTATGTATTAAGAATTAAAGAGTGATTCTTTACTTTTTGGCAGATCACAATACGTTTAATTTAATTTTATTTTAATTTCTCTCTTGAGTTGAATCTTTTAAAATTATGTCTTACTGCATTGTCCGTTTTGGTGACCTGGTGGTCTAGGGGTAAGGTGTCAGACTTCTATGCTGGGGGGTTCGGGGTTCAATCCTCGTTTCCGGCACGGATTTATCTGATTGCCAAACCCTTCCTTCATCTCTGACAAGACGTGTATTAAACACAGCTTGTGAATGTGTAGGATACCAGGCCTCCACCGTGGTTCGGATCCCACGTTAAACTGTAGGTTCTCCATTTAATCTCACAATCACCCTACCATTACACATTAGCGTAAGTGCGTATAACCATAACGGGTACTAAGACGCGGTACTAATAGTAATAATAATACTGGACTATCCGACATAATCAAATCTTTATTTTTAAAAGTCAAATTCTAAATTGTAACCAGATACCTGTTGCTAGGGACCACTTTCAGTGTTTGAATAAAAGCCTGGGTATAACAGTTGGAAGAGCATTGGTGCGCTGAATTTATTTTTCAAAGAATTTTCCCTCGCCTCTAACTCCCCCCCCCCCCCCCCCNTTATACCTGCAGGTATTAATTAGACCGCACAAGATATCTGCCTCTAGTGAAGTTTTATTGCACCCTATACCCCTCTGTCCCTCTGTATCTCTGGCCCTCTATACCTCTGTACCTATATTCCACCATCTCTCTGTCCCTCTGTCCCTGTATCCCCCAATCCCTCCGTCCCTCTGTCCCTCTGTCCCTGTGTGCCTCTGTATCTCTGGCCCTCTATACCTCTGTACCTATATTCCACCATCCCTCTGTCCCTTTATTCCTCTGTCCCTCTATTCCTATTTTTCTAAGGGAGACTATCAATGTCAAGGTCACACAGAGAGGGGTGTTTTGGGAGGGAAGTCAGCATTCCCCCCTTTCCTTTACTCTTCCAAAGTATCACTATTTATTTATTTTTATATTCTATCTCAATGCATAGGCTCATATTTTATTGATTCATTTAAAATTCATCACAAACTTTACGGTGGTCGAACGGTCTAGGCACTAAGGCGTCACTTTCGCAATAGACTAGACTCTCAATGACGGGGAGATCGGGATTCGAATCCCGGTCAGGTGTATTGAGAGTTTTTTTTCCTAAATGTTTTACCACTCTCCCTCCACGCTAAAACGGTTACATTTCCTCTAAATTAGACCCCCCCCCTCCCCGAACACATTAGCATAACTGGTACAAATGTGTAGCTATAGCCCGACTGGGCAGTAAGACGCGGTGCTAAGACAAACAATCACAGCACCTAGAACTTTGTGTGTTGGTTTTATAAACTTAAAATTACTTCGCAAGGAATTCATCTTTGTACCTGAGATATGTTCTCTCCCACTCTGACCCCATTTGACCAATCATATATAGGCTCTGCTCTACATACGTCACAATATGTGAATGTGTTTATGTTGATATCCGGACAATGTGTGTTCTACTACTACTACTATCTCTTTCTCTCTCTCCACGCAAATGTGGGTATATCTACCCAAAATTCCACCTTCCTCCTCCCTATCCCAATATATGGATAGTCCGGACGGGTGGTAAGATGGAGTGTACAAAATTAAACATTAACAACTAAGTTTAAATTTTGGATAGGATGTTTTTTTACTTATCACCGTGTCTTACTACCCGTTCGGGTTATACGCTTAAGTACTAATTTCTAAGTAATTAATTACTAAGTACTAATTAGGAATTGGGAAGGTTGAATATACAGAAAGTGAACCCGCATTTGCGTGGTGGGAAAGTGGAAAACCGCCCCCCCCCCCCCC
>CABFWB010001582.1:55430-71610 GCA_902151455.1 Timema bartmani
TAAAAAAAAAAAAAAAAACAGAAGCCGTGAAAGAAGCCAGAGTGGAACCCGTCGTAAGAAACAATACCACCCAAAAGAAAAGTACTATTTTTTTTTTACATTTTAAATTCCATAATAAAAATACAAGCCTGAAAAATGCAGCCACCTTTCCAGTGGATATAGGATAATTTAAACCAGCAGTGGAGACCTCTGCTGTGTAAGATTAACAACAGCGGCAGAAGTAGTGGTAACCTCTGCTGTGTAGGATGAATAACAGCTGCAGAAGTAGCGGTGACATCTGCTGTTGAAGATGACTTAAAAAGTTGCAAATATCGTATCTTTGTCAGGGACCAAAAAACTGGTTTGCAATCTCTTGTGGATATCGGAGCAGACGTCTCTACTATTCCAGATATGAAAGAGCTACAACCCGATGTCAGTGATTATAAACTATATTCTGCGAGCAATACAACAGTTCTAAGCTGTACACAAGAAATACTACCCAGTACTAACCGGGATATGAGATACATGGTTACGTTGAAGTGTGGTCTTATACATTCTTCATTTGACAAAAAAGAAACTTAGAACAGTTAAATAGTTTTTTTCCAACTAAAGAATAAAAGTATTTTCTAATTTCTTTATAATTTTTAAAAAATATGGTAGAATCATTTCACTGGTCTTAATTTCCTTGTTTTCTAATGAAGATTCCAAGGTTACTGCACCCCGATTCGACGTTTGGTTCGAGTTGTATTAACTACCTAAGTTACGATCTGGGGGGTGAGACGGGAAATTAATCGACTGTTATCGAGATAAACATCCTAGTAAATAATGTTAATACTGTACAATAATATCGATTGTTAAGATGTTTAAAAAACATATTGATTTGGGTTCTTCTACTAAATAGTACGCTACTACAATAAGTTTTATCAATTAGCTCATCTTCCGAGAAAAAGGGTCACCCGATAGTAAAATAATATAAGATAGCGTGTTAGGATAAATTAATCAGATTGGAATGGAATATGATTTGGTTGAAACATATTATGTGAAGTTGTATTTATATTTATACTTTCCTGAATACAAGCTCAGTGGAACCGGGTTCAAACTCTGGTGCTTCTTAAAACAGCTTTGTGTTTGTATATGCGTTCATCCTGCTGCCCAGATAAAATTATTGTCACCTTGAATTTGAGTATCGAGCGATATTACCCAGTCTCCACGTCTTACTACTAGTTTCGGATATCTAATGGGGTAGGAATGTGGAAGGTAGAATTTAGAAGAAATGTAGCCATATTTCAATGGAGGTAAAGGGGTAAAGTGGAAAAGCATATAGGGAAAAAAATACATCACAGTGACTGACTGGGATATGAACTCCAGACTTACTCGCTTATTAAAAACTAGACAATACGAGACCGACACCTATGTTCACATGCCCACTGGTGTGAGTAAATCACTTATAAAGTAAGTGTACCTGTAAGACCATGTATTTTATATATATATATATATATATATGTATGTATTTATATATTATTTTGATCCAATTAGCTACTTTTTGTTGTTGTAATATTAGAAAAGTTTTATGACAATTTAAATTGTTCATTATTTTTTGTAGCAAAATGCCATTACAATATTTATAAACCAAGCAAATTCATCAAAATTTATTAATGATGAGTTGAGAGAATATTTTTAATTTTGTTTCATCAAAGCAAGGGAAAATTAACTATAATTCAATCGTTTGTTTTACCTCGAACACAATTCTAAGAAATTGTATATTGACTTCAGTTTATTATAGTTAATATAGGACGTGGGAACGAAATATTAATACTGTCCAAGACATTATTGCCAAATAAAGTTGAAAGTTTGTTTTTAATAATCATCACTATATTTTAATATTTCTGAACATTATATATTATACTACTATAAAGCCACATGGCTGACTCACTCACTCACTCACTGACATTAATGTTTACCCACTTACAGATGAGCTAGAAACTTGAAATTTGGCAAACTTTTATAGCTTCTAGCCTCTAACCGACGGTAAAATTCCAAAAAGTTAAAAAATTTAAATTTAACCCCCCAAAAAATTCAAAACGGTGGAGCAACTTTAAAGTCGGTGCGGACCTTTCTTTGGAGGTCTTTTGTGGCTAAACGGTAAGACCTATCAAAAAACAACGCTGGAATTATATTAGCTTACATCCCCTTGCAAAGAAAACTCACCGGGGTTTTGGGGGGCGGAGCCCCCAACGAGCAAAGCGAGCTTAATATATCACAGCATTACCACTTTACATGAATACATCTGAAGACTTGTGAGAGTCAAATATTAATTGACCTTTTACAAAACTATTAACTACCTTGTTCTGGTAACTATCAAAACTAAAATAATTAATTATGCACAAATACCAGCAACAATTACATGAGGATTTATATCTAGGATAGGTTGAGATTTGAACCAGTTCGAATCCCGCCCAGATAAATCTGAAATATCAACATTATGTTTTCAATATTATTTCACACCCTCTTTCCATTCAAATTCTTGTGAATTTTCTTAAAGGCTTTTACCAACCCTAAGATGTAAAATATTTTGTTTAAAAAAACCGTAATAAAATGTGGTTGTAAAGCGTCTGTACCGAGTTTGGCAAGTCGGATTAAATGATTGTTTTTCTCCAAATGTTTTGGACAACTTTGAATTGAATGTCAAGACAGTGTATGTATTATTTATTTTATTGTGTGAACGATGAATAAGGTTTAGTTAAGAGAGTGTACCCGCATTTGTGTAGAAGGATACTAGAAAACTTTTTAGTAAAAACCAACTCCAGTACATCCAACCGGTATTCGAACCCCAATCTCCCCGTCATATACAGTCCAGTCTATTGAGAGAGTGACACCTTAGACCACAAGACCACCGTTTATAGTCACCAAAGAGCCGTTAAAAATATAAACCAGAAGTGTTCCAGAGGGTACCTTCTTGTATTCCAGGTCAGGGCAAGAGTAGATATACGTCAATTAGTTCAAAGGTTTCACAAGACAGACAGACAGACGACCTGGACTCACCAGTAGGGCGTACATCAAGTGGACGGTGAGGCGTCCAACAGCCGACGCCAAATCACAGATGGAGCAGTATCGCGAGATTAGCTTGTAAACCCAAGGCGTCCACGGCACATCCTTCTTCATGGCGACGCCTGTAGTTTCTCTCCTACATGATCACGACGAGGCACTTCCCTCCAATGTCACAGGTTCGGATCCTAGCAATGGGAATACAGCGGCAACAGGTCTTGGAGAATGGGATGACTCATCAGGTATGTCCTGGTGATATCGAACCCCGGTCTCTTGGTTCAAAGTCAGGAGATAGAGCCACCACAAAAAAAAAAAGGAACGCCTGTGCCAAATAAACCTCCTTAGTCGTGAATCTTGAATATCTCCGTTATTTCAGTTCTTTGTGGGTGAACTTAATCATTCAGCGGGTCCTACTCTGGACAAGAGTTTTGAGACTTGGTTCGTAACATAATAAACTTAAAAGTTCAAATCCCGGTCGGATTGAGATTTATTTTTAAGGGTTGTGAAAGCTGATGAGGTCCCAGTGAAACGGAGTTAATTAAAAGTAATAAGTTCCCACCTCATGTTGTTATGTATACATATAATCTGTGCATCATGAGCAACCAAACAAGTTCGCGCACCACGATTGGATGTCCCTAGTTCGTTTCTTGGTCCGCTCACACTTCTAACAGACATAGAGGTCTCTCGCTGACCAATCAGAGAGTAAAGCGACTTCCTATTGGTCAAGTTGGTCGTGGGCCTTTACATGTCATGGCATCGAGGTCACGGGCTCAAATCTCGGTGAAGGACGAATATATAACATTATCTAAACTAACCGGAAGACTAATTTATTCACAAGACCCGGGTTTGATTACCTACGTTTGGGATGCAATGGAAAATGGAAATGGGTAAGAATGTATTATTTTATTTTATTCACGTGTATTGAAAAAAAGTTTGCAAAGAGAAAACCTCAAAAGCACATGCGCAAAAAAAAAAAACATAAAAGGAGGGGTTAGGTGGTGTGGTCAACGCGTTTAACTATCTTGGGTGATAAATCCGAGGTTCTGATACTATCGACTGACACCGGAAATTTGTATATCGATTACCCAACCCTTCCGGCCTTGCGAGAGCTACACTTTACTCTCAACTAAAAATTTACTTTTTTTTTACACACTCCAAAGAACATGTCACACAACTTTTTTTTTAAAAAAAAACCTCGCGGGTTAAAATGAACCATAAACTGACGACCATCCCTTATGAAATGATAACTGATTGGACGCCTAACGATGCTCACTTGTTTCTTTTAGAGTTGATACGGCCCGAGTGGAAGGGAATGGACTACTAGCAACAGAGAGCGTTCCCACCTTCGTTTCTGTAGAGCTTCGCCTTGACTCGGGAATGGCAAGAACTTGAGTTTCATTTCACGGTCACACTCAACCCCCTCCTTTCCTGGACATGGCCACTTGGATATACAGTACAATGTTCATAGGAATAACCTTATCTGACAGAACAGTTGCTACAGTACAATGTTCATAGGAATAACCTTATCTAGAATAACCTTATCTGACAGAACAGTTGCTACAGTACAATGTTTATAAGAATAACCTTATCTGACAGAACAGTTGCTACAGTACAATGTTCATAGGAATAACCTTATCTGACAGAACAGTTACTACAGTACAATGTTTATAAGAATAACCTTATCTGACAGAACAGTTGCTACAGTACAATGTTTTTAAGAATAACCTTATCTGACAGAACAGTTGCTACAGTACAATGTTTATAAGAATAACCTTATCTGACAGAACAGTTACTACAGCACAATGTTAATGGGAATAACCTTATCTGACAGAACAGTTGCTACAGTACAATGTTTATAGGAATAACCTTATTTGACAGTTAGAACAGTTACTACAGTACAATGTTCATAAGAATAACCTTATCTGACAGTTAGAACAGTTACTACAGTACAATGTTCATAGGAAGAACCTTACCTGACCGCTAGAACAGCTACTACAGTCCAATGTTCATAGGAAGAACCTTATCTGACAGAACAGTTACTAGATCTCGTTTCACGTGTTCATACATCAAGTCACTTTTGAAAGACGTTATCAATACAAATAATAATAATAATAAGAATATAAGAATATCTTATCAATGTTGACCCCAAAAAAAATATGTTTGAATTTTTAAGGCCCTTTTTATGAAAATTTGACTATACTTTGATTTCATGTGAATTTTTATTCCTACAGCAGAGGCGTGTCGGGGAGTGTTGAGAAATATTAAGTTAGAAATATACACAAATACCCGTTGTTCTTTCTGGATATGAAGCGTGGTCTTTCACTCCGTACCAAGGTAATAAAGTGACGGTTTTGAGAACAAACAGCTGAAAAAGATGTTTTTCCCCAAGAGGCATGAACAAACAAGAGAATGGAGAAAGTTAAATAAGGAAAAACTTCATGGCTTG
The DNA here is from genome assembly GCA_902151455.1 of Timema bartmani. NCBI lineage: Eukaryota > Metazoa > Arthropoda > Insecta > Phasmatodea > Timematidae > Timema > Timema bartmani. The sequence goes on from CABFWB010001582.1 coordinate 60,901, forward strand.
TATGCATCCCCAAACATATCAGGGATAATAAAGGTTCGCAGGCTGAGGTTGAGTGGTTATATGGTGCGTTTGGCCGATGAAGGACACAACATTTTAGTTGTGAAACCTGAAGATACAAGATCCCTTGGTAGCCGAAATTTCAATGGGAGGATGATTTTAAAATGTATCCAAAGGAAGATGAATGTCAAATTAGAGATTAAAAGATGTATCAAGATAGGGTTGGCAAGCTTACTCTCTGGTGGTCTTGAACTTTCAAGTTCCTTAAGGCCGGAGAGTTAGCTGAGTGTGTTTTAAATAAGTGTTTAACTTCAGCCAATCAACCCGACAAATTATTCTCATGAAAGTGACAACAAAAACAAATGAAGGGTGAAACGGCGATAAAAAAAAAACCATTGTGTGGGTGTCATTACGTCACAAAGAGACCTCAAGATCAGGTGTTCCGCCTGATTGGTCTTCCTGAAGGTCTGGGACGACCCGTGCTGGGGCAGACTCCCGGTTACTGGTACGTAGCACTTTGCATAACTTGCAGGAGCAGCTGTGTCCCAGTGCCCGAGTGGTGGGAAGGTCGATCACAGAATATTGACGACTCTAGAGGGGATCAAAGACGGACGAGAAAATAAACACTTTTTAAAAGATTAGTTGTGTTGAGTCTCCACCAAGAGCGCTGATGACCCCAACTTCTAGTGGAGACTTCAACGCGCTAATGGAACAGGAGTTGGTTCTCCCAGTCGGTGTTTTGAGATAAAGCTTTGCTCGGTTTCAGTAATAAGACCACAGAGGAGAGGGGAGGAAGGGTTTGAAGTGGATTTAGCTTCCCCTTAACCCCATTTGTGGGATTCCCTTATATCTAATCAGATCTGTAGATAAAACAAAACGAGTGGATCTTGAGTTGAACAATGTGAGCAAAGAAAATATCAAATCATCATACATGTTTTGTATTTATTTTTATATTGTTTTTAAGCTGCAAATCGCATGACTAGACGTATCAATACGTGAAAATAGATCTAGTAGCTTGATCACGTAGTTTTACGTATGAATACATGAAAGTAGATATAATCATTTTTCTAGCTGTGGGATAAAGTTCTTATTTTAAAAATAGACTGCTTGTAATTTATACATACACAAAGAGTTTTTTTTAAAAATAAATTTCACTTCGTTGGTAACATTAATAAATCACAAAAGATGTATGGAAACCATAATTGTGTCACTCTCGTGTTGGACTTAACTGCTGGTGACAGGAAGGTCAGAGCTCGAATCCTGGTTGGGTGTAGTGAAGATATTTTTTCCCCTAGATAGTTTGCCATTAAAATCAAATGCAAATATACTTCTTTTAGATTCTACCATCCTCCTTCCTACTTCAACAGCATAATTAATGTATACGTATGGCTCTAAGGCGTACATACGATGCAGGGGGAAAACAATTACCTTGTTTTAATGCCCGTTGCATTTTTCGTAGTAGCTATTATAATTATCTCAGGACGAGTTTCAATGGTGAATCAAATACGAAAACATCTCTCTGTGGGGTGGGTGGGGTTTTAGATTAAGCTTGCAATATTCCTTATGATGCATGCAGGGCCGTGGAGAGAAATCACGGGCCTCAGGGACAGATTCAAAAAATTCAAATCATACTTTAAAACACTTTTAAAAAATATGAGTTACGCAGGCGTAATAAAAACATATAGACTCACAATACAAACGGCATAAGAAAATAAATTAGCATAATTACTATAAAATGGGTGCTACTGATGCTACAGAACAATTTCATAGGAAGAAACTTATCTGATGGAAAGACAAGTTACTAGATTCTCTTTCATGAGCTCATACGTCAGGTCATGTGATCCCTTTTGATAGATATTATCAATACATATAAAACAACAATAATTCTAATATAGTAACCGATTATCAATTTTGACTGTAAACAAATGTTTATATTTTCTAAAAGGTCCTTCCTACAATAAATGAACTGTGGTGTTCAGGAAACAAGTTTTCATCCACATAACGCGAGGGACAGCTGTCATCCACTTCGTTATAGGAAAGTTGTCATCCACTTCACTATAGGAAAGTTGTCACCCACATCGATGTAGAGACAGTTGTTATTAACATCACAAGAGGGACAGTTTCCATACACGCCACAAAACAAAGTTGTCTCTTTCTGAAACTAAATATTCGACCGTCACTCAAAGCAGACATGAAATGCTCAGTTTGTTTTTATCTTGGAATTACATTTAACGAACTCTTTCACAAAGTCAGGGTCACATCATCTCACTACTTACAAACTAACTTAACCTAATACTTCAACATCTAGATTAGGCTCACGATTAAGGATTAACCCAACCCTTTAAAAACCTTCCCCCCCAGCGCATCTTACTACCCGTCCGTAATATCCGCATTTAATTACACTAATAGGGTAGGGATGATGAAAGTATATTTTATATAAAATGTACTAGCATTCGCGTGGATAGAAAGTGTGAAAACCATCCAAGATAGCCCGTCTTCAGTGCACCCAGCTTAGTTTCAACCCACAGCTTCCCGTCACCGGTAGACAATATTAGACGCTTGGTCCGCGTGTCCACCGATGTAAGCTTAGAATAAAAATTCATCATATTTATTACCTGACGTTAGTGACTCTGTCGATTCTTTATCTTTATACATAATGTGACATAACTTGACGTATCTTGATGATCCGTGACTGTTGGGTAACGCGTCGAGTGATTCATAACACGGTTGATCGAGTTCCTTTCAAGTCTGTCAGTCAAGGTTGAACTTATCTTGACACGATATGGTACCTCGGCCCTATCGCCCGATAGGCCTACAGTGTGATCGGCCCTATCGCCCGATAGGCCTACAGTGTGATATCAGAAACTCAGGTGGATCCATGGACAGAGAGATACCTTCCTTTTAGACTAGAATTACCTGAGTTATACACGATATATTTTCATCTTATTTCTTAAATTGAAATATTGTACACACTGAGGATGTTTATACAAAATTTTAAATTTTTAAAATATTTGTAACCACAATTTGTTTTTTTTTTAAACCTACCATTTCTCTCGAAATCAATATTTTTAGTTCTTCTAAACCGTTTCTAGAAATGTTATAAGACAAGGTTCTCAATGTTATAAAATAGATGGATGGCTGAGTTTTCTGGTAGAGGTGTATTTGCACAAATTTCACCAAAGTCTGAACTTTATTACAAACTTGTGTCTTGTATGAGTGGTAAAGTTAACATGGGCGGTTTTACCCCTGGGTACAGCTCGTTTTATGTTATTTTAGGTACAGCCCCGGATAAAATATAGCTTTCCTAAGCACTTTCCACTGTAATTCAAATTAATTTATTCCAAACGTTTTATAAATCGGTGGTTACACGACGGATAAATCCATGGAGTATGAAGAGGGTGGTTTCAAGGCTGACGTCTTAAACTGCGTGACCAAAAAGTTATATTAAGAGTGTTTATGGTTAAATTTATAATTAGTTGAAGATTGAATATTTCTTGTTAATCAATCGTCCTTTTTTTTCTATGTAATTTCTAATTCTAGTTTGTAACCTATCAGTGAACTTATTCACCTAGAGAAGTGATGAAAAACCGCAGTATTGTTAAGCAACTTCAGTGAAACTATTTGTAGATCGAAGTGCATTCTTCTAAGACTGAAGACTCACGCAATAGCCGCAGAGCCCACTCTGCCAGCTCGAGCTTGTAGCCGGCCCACACCTCCGAGTACTGGCTGCACGCAAAGCTGCTAAGTTTGTTAATATAGAGGTAAAAAAGTTGCTCACACCTTCTAGCGCCATTTAACACTCTGGCGGTTATAACACAGACTACTCCGGGAAGTGACTCTGAGTCAGCCTCGTCCTGACCGAGAGCGGAGTCATAAGACTCGAACACAGACAAACTTCCAGGCTCTGGTTCGAATACCGGTCATTAAATGGTTTATTGTGCACACAGCGAGGGGGAGGAGCTAATCAGTATAGTAATAATAATAATAATAATATTTAGCACCGCATCTTACAACCCGATCGGTTTATACGCTTAAGTACTAATTACTCCAATGTATTAGGAATTCGGAGGGTTGAATTTAGAGGAAGTGAACCCGCATTTGCGTGGAGGGAGAGTGGAAAACCATTTAGGGAAAACCACCCCCAGTTCACCCGACCGAGATTAGAACCTTGTTCTCTCCATCCTCGGCAGTCTAGCTCAACACGACTAGCGCGTTAGCCAACTACTCCACCGAGGCGGGTCTAATCAGTATAGTTCACTAAAATGTGCTCCAAGGGGCTAACGATCTCAACTTATCATAATGGTCCACTGTGCTCACAACAGATATTCAACAACTGTTGATATTAACAAGTGTAGGAAATTAAACTGAACGAATATACTGAAGACATATTTTATTTATTTTGTCTAAAATATTTTGTTACGTTTTAAAATCTGCGAAAATTGGCCTTAGATGGCGTTGACTACCCCCACTTTAAAGCTGCTTTAAAGATAATAAAAAAAGTTCCAGCGCGAACAATCATTTTAGTCGTTGGCTTCCTGGGAAATAATTATTAGGTCTGGTCGCACGGATAGTCTACCTGACCTCTACCCTGCGAGTTTATTTATCACCACGTCTTACTACCTGTTCAGGTCATACCCATATCTACTAATTATGCTAGTGAGCTGGGATGAGGAAGAGTTGAATTTCTAGGAAGTTTACCCGCATTTGCATGGAGGGATATTGGAAAATCATTTAGGAAAAACCCGCACTCATTACAGATGACCGAGATTCGAACCTCAATCTTCCTATCATCGGTGGCCTAGTCTATTGCGAGATCGTACACAGCGTTATATACCACCCAAGGTCCTTCCCGCTTCCCCGTTTAAGTCTCTCCAGAAGCTGTGCAGATTCCAGGGCAAACCCAAGAAAAAGGGAGGAGTGATATCGTTTCGTGGATACTGTTCTGGTTTCTGTCTCGGGTTAAGTTAGTTTGTAAGACGTGTTCAATATTTGTATAAAATACGTGTTAAATATAGAAGTATAAAAAATTATTATAGGCCTTTTTTTTTTAAAGGTCTGACCCATTTTCTCAGCTGTTAGCGCGTCTGCCTGTTGATCTGAGGGTACAAGGCTCAATTCTCTGTAAGGCCAACAAATGTATCATTTATGAAACTAAACTTACCCTTCGAAGTCTATGATTGTGTCTTCTGTTCTAGAGTTGAGCTAGTGTGTGAGTCGTGTGGTGATATCAATGGGTGTATACAATTTACGTTGAGCCCCCCCGCTTCCCCTCCTAATCACGAGTGTCGCTAGTAAATGGGGGGGGGGAGACAAGATGGCTTTATATTATCTAGTACTATAAAAGAATCAGTGAATTGTTTAAATCAAAAAAATGAAAACCCGGGTTTGAAGAAATTCATTTTGGTTTGTTAACGTTCATATTTGATATGTAGAACAAATTGCGTTATCGTATCATTCGTGTTACACAGTTGATACATTTAAAAAAAAGTAATTTAAATGAAAATGTGTTTGTTTAATCCCTCCACCTACACCGTCAATAATTAAGAGTTTGTGTTGTTTATGGTCATGATAAAAAAAATATATTTACTATATTAATAATACCTTACCTGTTGCCGCCTTGGTCTCGAAACAGACGAGGAGCATACTTCTGCCTGTGACTGTACCAGGGAGCTGGAGAAGGTGTTACCGTGACTTGGTCACGAATTGGGGTCCCTTCAAGGTCATGGGGAAGGGGAGAATGGACGATATTACTCACTTGCCGCCTACGATACCTGCCCCTCCAGGCTGAGTGGACAAGAAGGACAACTGCAGGACTGCTAGAGGAGGGACAATGGTTCGATTCCAGACGATGGGAACTAAGTAGATTAATACGTTTTAACACTTAGGTTAATAACGAACCATGATCAGGGGGTAGGTTTGAGGAGATGCACCAGCATTAACGTGGAGAGGGGATGGGAAAAATCACCTTCAATCAACCACGTCGAGATTCAAACCTCTACCTCCCAGTTTCGACGATCCAGTGAATCGCGAGCGCGGCGCCTTGATCGCTTGACCACCAGTGTATACAGGGACTTGATTCTGCCACCCATAATCTATAGAGATGGTGGTTGAGTGTCCTGTATCGCTGTTTTAGGTTAAGGGAGTCTAGTCTTGGGCTCGAATATAAGTCTGCATTTTAAAAAGTACAAGCTACATATTATTATCATGATTTGGTCTTATTAGCTCGAATACAAGCTTTACCGGAGGCCAACGTTCTTTAGTTTATCTACATCCTTCAACGAAGTCAGAAAGTACATACAAGACAAACAAATTACTGTAAGAAACTTCTTATAAAATCACAAACATGTTTTGAGTTATTCCCGCGGTTTTGATTTCAGAGGCAGCCATTTTCAGAGCTTAATGCTACTATATTTGAGTCGCGTGGCTGCGAGGGTCCAACTGCTACGTTTGTCTAGCGGTCTAAATGAAGAATACTATTTCTTGTGATCACTAAGACTATCTTAAAGTAGTTTTAGTGGACTGTGCTATATTCTTATAAAGTCTACAGTCGCCGCGATACGTTAAAATAAGTTCAACTGCGGAAGTTTATGTTTTTAAAGAATAAATATACATACATATACAAATTTGGCCTATATTGAACATAAAATAAGTTTACCCTTTGCAATTGTCTGTGGGTTTGTAAATAAATAAATAAATAAATAAATCAAGCACAATCTTTTCGTACTCGCTTCATCTTCTATTAGAATAGAACACTATTGAGTTTCAACCTAATTAGATTTGACCTATGTAGGTTTTTTTTAAATTTTTGTTTTTTCAAAATATACTTCTAGACAAAGAATATAGGGGTGTGAGCTTTTGATTTTGCCTATTAATATCTATTTGTGTAGATAGCGGACTATATAACAATACAGAGCGATTGAAATAGAAAGGAACTTTTCCGTTATTTAATTCTTAAATTAATTTCAATTTATCTACACATCTATTAATGTGATCTACAACCATAGCGTATAGAAATGAGAAAGTGGGGACATTCTATTAGTTTACACGGGTCAGCCGCTTGAAGCGCTCTCGTCGAATTGGCCGGCTGGCAACTGAACAATACAATAATGTAGAATACCGTAACGTAGATAGGCTACACTAAATTACGTTGTTATTAGTAGGCTAAATGTATTTTAACCGCGCAAAATACTTAAAACATTATTTTAAACCGACCATTTTTATTATTAGTAATACCATAGGTGAAAGCAATGGGCCTATATCTTTAATCTATCGTAGTTAAGAGCAATTTTATGCCAAAATTGTATTTGTAATGATAATAATAATAATAATAATAATAACATTCGTGGATCCCAGTAATATCTTATACATTTGTTATTATTTTTATAATTTTCTTATTCTTCTGAGAATCTGTCCTGAGACAGGTATCAAATGGACATCTTCAATTTTTTTTTTTTCAATTATAAGCATCTTCTTTCATACTTTTATAGCTTCTTCCTTTCATTATATCTGTTAGCATTCCAAACCTTATTCTTCCTCTTTTTCCCTTCATCCCCCTCTCCATGATCCTCTTCATTAAACAATCCCTACGTAGTGAATGGCCCAACAAAGACGCTTTTTCTCTTCATTATCAATCTTATCAGGCTCCTTTACTCTCCCACTCTCCTCAACACTTCCTCATTCCTCACCCTGTCCATCCATTTCACCTTCTACACTCTTCTCCAAAACCCTCCAAATACCTTTGTTTCCTCTTTATGATTGTCCACGTCTCAGTACCAGATGTCACCACACTCCACACGAGACACTTTGCAAACCTCTTTCTTAACTCAATTGGGATTCTTCCTGCTGTCAGTAATCCCCTCACCCTTACATATGCTTCCTTCCCCATAGCTACCCTGTTTTTAACTTTCTCCATACAGTGTCCATTCCAAGTCAATAGACTCCCCAAATTGATATTTGAACGCCCTTATCTTGTTTTAGTTTCCTCCCTTCAATGAATATAACAACATTGCACTCTTCCTTTCCAACTCTCATCACTTTCGTCTTACCGATGTTTACCTTCATTCCAAATTCCTTTCCCACTCTTATAATACCATCCATCATGCCCCGCAGTTCTTCCTTCGACTCAACCAACACTGCTTGATAATCCGTGTACTTAATGGTTTTTTGTCGTTCTCCACTTACTACAATGCCTTGTGCCATTTCTAAAGCCTTCTCTATAAACTTTTTGGCATATATACTGAAAAGAGCTGGCGACATAAAACATCCCTGTCGCACCCCTCTTCAAATACTCATCTCTTCAGTTTCATCCTCCTCCACTCTCACCACCACTTTCTGTCCTGTGTAGAACTTCTTTATCAGTCTTCTATCCTTCCAATCTATACCAATGTTTTTCAAAACCTGCAGTAGCATATTCCAGTCCACTCAATCAAACTATTTCTCCCAGTCAATAAAACGAACATATATTTCCCCGTTAACATCCAAAACTCATTCTGCTAACATTCTCAGACACCCAAATGCATATCTAGTCCCTCTTCCTTTTCTATAATCAAACTGGTTTTCTCCTATATTCTCCACTATTTTCCTTTCTATTCTCCTCAGCACTATCCATGTTGAAACCTTGGTAATATGACATATAAAACTTTTCGTTCTATAGACTTTGCATTATTTGGCGTTACACTTCTTTGGTAAAGGAACGGTATTTAAATTAATTAATGTAGGAGTATCGATTAAATTGGTATTTATTTGCCTGTCTAGCCCGCGGTTTTTTTTTGTCTTCTTATGTCTGCTTTCCAGCATAAGTGTAATGCTATAAAAAGTCCTCTTTTTTGTTTGCAGTAACTTATATGAACAACACAGTATATTATATTTTACACTTTGTTTAATAAAACAATACTTTAAGTTTTGTTTTACATTATATTACACTGAAATTTTTTTCTTCATTTGTATGAATTTTAAATTGAGGGTTCTACTAGTCTGCTAAGGTTTATTATTTAATTTTATTATGAATTACTTTGTTAAAATTTCGAGAACTCTCAATTACTTAATAACCAGTTTCCATAAACACGTTATAATAATTACAAATTTGGCAGATTATAACTTTTCAAATTTGAGTTTTAAAACTAAGTATAATAATAATAATAATAATGCAGATTTAATAATCAGCAAACTTTGACAACTTTCAGACTGATTTAACATGTTTTGCAACACTTAACTCCTTCCTCATTTCTTTTGCGGTGAAAAAGAAACTGCGCTTGATGTACTGGTAAACAAGTCTAGGGAGATGGTCCACCAAATGCTGACAGCTGCATCCTAGTCCCTTTGGTTCAATTTGTATATGATCAATTCTTTCAATATACTAATATAAAACGTCTTCTCACAAACTTTCCTGTAATTTTAACTTATTGCTGATAACGTTTTCAATTTCAACAAGGATTTTTATAAGATTTTTTGATGGATAAATTAAATAAGCGCCACCACAGTAAAGTCCATAATAAAATTCTCCTTCTTGAAACAACTCTCTAGAGCAGCAAGTGCTTCTTCATTTATTCCATAAGAACACTTCATACCTTGAAGAAATAGTCGTAATGACGTTGTGAATGTAGAGGGAGAAGTTCATGTTTGTTACAGTGCTTGAAACCATTTGGTTTCTATTAAGATTTTTCATTTGTTTCTTCAATAAAACATAAGATGTTCGTTATTTAGAAGGATTCCTTTGTTTTATATCTTTAGTGAAATACTTTGGTAGGCTAGGAAATTTATGTGGAATAGAACTGGGCTTCAAACGCCAATTTGATCTAAAGAAATTCATATTCTGAGGATTGAAAAATTCTCAGAATATGATATCTAGATGGAGTAATCCTCACTGAAAGCATTAATAATAGCTTTGGCTATTTGATTCTTAAAAAATGCACCTTTTTTCCATTAATTAAAAAAGCGTCATATTTTACAAGAAAATCTTCAGAAAAATATAAGTCACAAACCCGTCTGTCTCTTTTTGGAATTGTCTGCTCCCACTTTGAAAACTCGTTCTTGTCTTGAGGATGTTGAAAATAATGTCTCTTACCGCTTGAAGATTTGTCATAACCTGATTTTCATCCCGGTGTGAAACAGGTTGGCATGATTGAACCATTTTACTACGTACTAAAAGGATATAAATATAAATTTCTTAAATAGACTGATTTATTAATTACTAAAGTAACAACAAAAATAACAATCTTAAATTTAAAAACAGACGTTTCAAACACAAAACGTAACCAATGAATGTACAGTAGGATCTGGCTAGTTTGAAGTTGGTTAGTTCGAATAATATGATAATTCGAGCACACTATTGTTCCCCACGAAATTCTTATTCAATGGTAAAAAAAAAAGCATTTAATTCGAATTTTAGAAGGAAATATTTGGATAATTCGAAGTTTATACAGTACCATGTTGTTAATTTTTTCTAGTTTCTTCTAACTTCAAACCTAACTTAACAATTTCAACTAAACCCAAGAATCCTAGGAAAGTCAAATACAGTTAAGAGCTATTGACTCATCGTAAAAGAGAATATGGGGAATTTGGCACAAGCTAAAAGTTGTTTTCCTAGAATAGGGGATGTTTTGGCTCTGCTTTTATCATTTCTGTGTGACAGTGCCATCATGTGACGCCCAGCATGGAAAGGGTAAGGTTTATATTGCTTGTCCTAATCTGGCACCTTTGTTTCTCAGTGACAGT